>JAJOOH010027708.1:0-10760 GCA_029582605.1 Solanum gracilifrons
TTTTTTTTTTTTTTTTTTTTTTATATGGAGGAATTCCATCTTTTTCAATATAATCCATCAAGGGAATTTTTTTTACAAACTTCTTGACTTTCCTCCTTTTTCACTACACCCCCAACTTAGGGTTTTGGCCTAACTTGGCTATTCAAATGGACCAATGCTTCATG
This sequence comes from Solanum gracilifrons, assembly GCA_029582605.1. Classification (NCBI taxonomy): domain Eukaryota; kingdom Viridiplantae; phylum Streptophyta; class Magnoliopsida; order Solanales; family Solanaceae; genus Solanum; species Solanum gracilifrons. The sequence goes on from JAJOOH010027708.1 coordinate 165, forward strand.
AAGATTATAGGTGATGGGACAAAGAGGTCAAAGTTGTTGATGTTTCATCCAAAGAAAAGGTTAGGCTCAAATGGTGCCAAGCTAGGTTCACACTCTCACAAGGTGGTCACAAAGAGGTATACTAGCAATTTAGTTCACTCTCCACAACTTGTGCCTAAGATCATCTCTATCATTCGCTTACATTAACCGATTGGACCAACGTGGCAAGTTCTAGGTATTACCAAGCATACATTTCCAAACAATCTCACCACATATGACATTCAATACAATTATCAATCAAGATTCTACAATTTTAGCTCGCGTACAACAATCATAACATGATTCATTTCAACAACCGGCCAGTCACAATAAGATGCTAAGAGTTCACACATGTCTTATATAACTCAAATTTGCCTCATTGGAATTGCACAAACATATCGTTCAATCAAGATCACTATTCAAGTCATCGATATTGATCACAATCGACACTTAAATATGCAAGAGAACAACCACATCTACAAACATCAAGAGGTGAAATTTTAAATTTGGATAAAAAACCAACATTCACATTGAAAACCAATTTGGATCAAAACCACCATTCACATTAAAAACCAAAAGCCATAATCACACAAAGTGAGCATAACAAGCTATCAAGACTCAAACATTCACAAAACAACCCAAAAGAATTAGGTATGAAGATACCTCACCCCGCCAAACAACACTACCAATTGTCCTTAATGTAAAACAAATAAAAAATCTAGAAATAAAGTTGAAAGAGAGTCAAGTTCCCCTGTCAGGCTAAGCCTGAGGTGAACTCTGCATATCCGTGACTCCTTCAATCGGGGCATCAATGTTCGGCTCATCTCCATCCTTCACTCCAGTGGAACCCACCATAGATGTTTCCCAAATAGAGGCGTCCACAACTTTCTGAACTATCTCTCCCTGTAAGTCCTCGAGGTCATCATACACTGCTGCATCGCGTGTACCAATGTCCTACTCATCATTCTTGGGAGCATTCGACTCGGCATCCTCATCAGCCATAATAGCATCTCCAGTCGTAGTTGTCGGAGGGATCTCAGAAATGACTGGCAACTCTATACTCGGGACCTTGAGAAGGACCACCGTGCCGAAGAAGATAGACAAATCAATGGATTTCAGCTCATCCACTTCACGTCTTAAACCAGTAATATCGGCTCTCAAGGCTATCACATAATTAGATTTTATCCTACTCTGCTCACATACCTTCACTCTCACCGTGAGGGTATCTAATGCTAAGATATGCGCAACAATTAGCTCCCGGTGCTCTTTCAACTCAGCCCGGATAGGAGCTAAGGCGGTAACAATGACCCTCTCAGTCATCCCAGGAAATACAACCTCTACCCGAGAGGCACACACATCAGTAGATTGGGCCAGATGGACCATTTTGAACATCATAGCCTGGGTCAATGGGGGCCGAGGAACAACAATAACAGTGGAAGTAGTAGCAGGAACATAACTAAAAGGACCAGAAGTAGAAGTGCAGGGTACCTAAAGGCTCACCGGCTTGAGTAAGAGAGGCTGTATCTGTCTGTAGCATCTCCACGTCAATCACCGGGGAAATGTCCACCAGTGCAACTCTCCTCCTCTCGGCTTCGTCTCTAGTGTAAGCCTCAATCTTCCGGATGTCAGTAGAGGAAGTGAGAGTCACTTCCACATCCGTCTTCTCTACGAATGGTACTCAGGCACGCCGACACAACTTCCTAATCAACACCGAGAATGAGAGTGAGGTCTGACTCTGCTTGACCCTCATGGCCATCTCCTGCTCGATAATCAACCTAAGATTTAGTCTATCTCGGTCAATAATGCATCCCAACAAAGCAGCCTTTAGATGCCATTGTATAGACTCGTTTTGTGAAGGCATTAAGGTGCTGCTAAGAAATTTGAACCAATACCGAGCAGCCACATTCAAATCCTTATTTTCTATTTGATCCACCAAGAAGTGAATCACATTCATCGTGCACCCTAGTACCTTATTGATGTAGGTTCCACTACATTTAACCTTTATACCACGCAACATCATATTATCAACCAGTGTGAATGAGTTTGTCTTCTTCTTTCCCTTGGGCACCAACTTTTCATACGCAACATAAAACTCAGGGACCCAGAAAGGTATATATGCGCCTCGGGGTCGTGTAAAGATTGCAAACTTGTGGAACTTGATGGTGTTCCACACTTCAGGGTACCTGTCCATCACTCCGTCTGTAGACATCCTCTTCTCCTCTAAGATAGTCCTCAACCCGTCATCTTTTAATTTGTTCAATTACTGAGGAGGGGGTGCCTGTACTGGGAAACTGGAGGTACCTACTTTACTGTCTGTGCTGGAGGTGGATGAGGTGTAGGAGCCACCGGTATCCTGACTGGATCATGTAGTACCTTAAAGTGCATCTCAACTCTCCTCCTCTGCAAAGTCTGATCATCCTCTGGCAAAAAAATGGGGACTGGCGATCTAGACCCCGAGTTGACTTCACGTGCCCCTTGCCTTTTCCTGTGTTCTTCCCCCCAATCGGAGGAAGTTTAGCTTGTGTGGCTTGTGAGGGGGAATCACCCTCATTGATAACTATGCCTCGTGCTTGCTTCCGGCTGGTTGATTTCTTCCTGGCACCTTGGGTCTGACCATACCTGCAAAATAACATAGAATAAACCAATATGTGAGAAATAGTTTAAAAAATATCAAAGTATAAAAACTTGCAAGAAAACTTGCCGACTAGTTCGACTAGTCGCTGAACACATTTGGCGAGCTAGATCGAGCTCACCGAAAGTTCCAGTACAAAATTACTCAGCTATTAGCACAACTCGGTGAGGTACATGCAATTTTGGCGATTCGTCAACACCATTCAACAAACAAAAAGTAGCTCGCCAAAAGTTACATAATATTTTCTAGAATTTGGGCTAAGAAAGGGTGATCTAACAGACATTCGGCGAGTCACCGAGTGAACTCAGTGAGATCAGGCATATCAATGAATGTTATAGAATAAACTCATCAAAATTGAACAATAAAAGGGCAATCCAGGAGTCACTTGGCGAATCGCCGAGCCATTCGGTGAGCGCGACTAAGCTCGTCGATTGGTCCCTCATGCCATATTTTGACCCCGACCTTCAATTTTCAACCCACAGCCCACGATAATGTAATTAACCTACTATTCTATGCAAATAAGCCCATACCCATACCAATAATGACCTCGGGGTACTCAGACTTTCCCCAATTTGTCCAAAATTGACCAATCGACGTCATTTGCCCTTAAGATTAAAGTCACCCGCTCTATTATTAGTCAATCGGTACAATTTAGGTTACTCAGACTTCACCCACAACAGACCCAACACACAAATAACATACCCACGAATTCAATCAATTTAAAACACGGAACTCAACAACCAAGGTCTAAGAACAAACACAAACACAAACACGAAACAATAGTAGTCCATACTTATAATCAACAAATTACACAAGATTAAGCAATCCATTCAACAATATTATGAGCATGCATCGAAAACTACTAAATAACTAAACCGAGTTTGGGACACCAACATCAAAAGTAGGTAGAGTAATGATAGGTTAGCGAGTACGAAAGTGAACGAGCAAGATTCCCCCCGAGTAATTGATCCCCACACAGAAACAACGAGTAAAAATATATTCGATAAATGGAGTTCAAGAGTGTAAAAGTTGGAAAATATGAAAAGAAATGGAAATTTGAATTTAAATAGGTTAAGATCCCTTTTTGACCCTTCAATTTGCGCGCTAGTCGGCAACACCAACTTATGTCGCCGACTATTTGGCAATGCACCGAATGGTGCTTTTGCCAACCGAACTTTACAAAAATTTAGCCTTTTGGTTGGTAAATAATGGCGATCCAGATCGGACTCGCCAACCTGTTCGACGAGCCGCCGACCGATACCTAAGCTTGCCTAATTGCCTTTTTTCCCCAAAACTTCAAATTTCAGCCTGCACATCGAACACCCGTTATTTAACAACAATATTAAAAACTAAAACTTGGGTTGCCTCCCAAGAAGCACCTTATTTAATGTTGTGGCACGACGAAGGCACGATTTCAATCTTCATTCTTTGGGTTAACCAGGGTATCACTCGGTAATCCTCTTTTTTGTCTTGGGTTCAAATGAGTCGAAATTTGACCCATCTGTGTTTCCAACTTCTTAATCAATAACAAATGTGAGGTAATAGTTTGGTTCAGGGATGAGACGTCATCTTTCTTTTCCTTTAGCACCTTGTCAGATCTTTCCATTTTGTTGAGAATGTGTGCAATCATATCTTCAGTGCGGAAATTTCAGGATCAACCCTTTGCTCTTTTGGCTTTTGACGCTCATGGGGAGGTACATATATCTCTTTGTCATCATCCTACTCTCTCCAATTTCTACCAAGGTCACGCCATTCCCTATGACGGTATCTCCAACCTTCATCATGCTTTCTACTCCAACCTTGGTTCTCGCCCGGCCTTGGATAATTTTGGCGAAAACCTCCTCCCTGATTTCCTAGAAAATTTACTTCTTCATTGTACATAACTTCAAATTGCGCATCATTAGGATTTACTCCACTAACTTCAACTGCATTCACAGCCTTAGAAAACCACTTCCCATGACATGTTTAGACAATAGATCCATTTTGGTCATCATTTTGTCCATGTTTTCATTCCGCTCTTTGTCCGGTCCTTTTCTATTTATTCCTTTGTCATCCTGAAGTTCAAATAAGACACTTGATCTTCCCTAGTGTACCAAGCGCGGTTAATCTTTGTCATCCCATCAAGAAGAGTAGATGCTGATTTAAACGGTTGCTGCATAATTCTTCCTTGAACGAGATGGTCAGCCACACCGTTGTTAACTGAATCTAGACTCTGGTAGAAGTGTTGTAACTACACATTGTTCGGGAGCCCATGAGTTGGACATTTGAGCAACAACTTCTGAAACCTCAACCATGTCTCATGAATTGGTTCACCATCCAATCGTTTAAAGTTCTGAATATTATCTCTCAATGCCATCATCTTCGAGGGAGGGAAAAACCTTACATAGAACACCTCAGTGAGCTCTTCCCAAGAAGTAATTGAGTACCTTGGTAGGTCGGCTAACCACTTTGTTGCTTCCCCCATTTGAGGAAAAGGGAGCAAACAAAGTTGGATTGACTCCTGAGAGATGTTCTTGAAAGAAAATGGCCCACACACGTCTATAAAGTTTCGGATGTGGTCATGGGGATCCTCATGAGCCAGCCCTCCAAATAAACCTTTCATTTGCAACAACTGCAACATAGTGCTAGTCACATGAAATACTGCACTGCCCACAACCAGAGGCAACTAAATAGTACCTGCACTTCGTAACTGAGCTTCATTCACATCGTACAAGTTACCGATGTCATCATTGTGTCCAAGTTGGCTAGCATTGCTCCCGTTAACACTCATCTTGTCACCTGTTTTAGAGCAGCCAACGACACACAAAAATTGTTGATGCAACTACAACCAGATTAGTTCACAACTAAACTTCACTAAAAGAATTCTAAACATCACTCCCCAGCAGCGGAAGGGGCGTAGTTACATACTCTTTAGGGTGTCTAATTGGACACCCTTCGTCGGAAATTATACCGTATATACAAGTAAAAATAATATACAAAATGGTTAAATAACATATTCTGGACACCCTTAACACAACAAGGTGTTGTAGCCTAGTGATTTAAGGTGCCTTGGAAGAGCCAAGTCTTTAAGTGTTTATGAGTTCAAATCTTGCTAATAGCAGCTTTAAGCCTCTCTTTTTTCAAATGTTTTCCTTTTTTTAAAATTTCTAGTGCACCTTTCAACGTTTTCCTTTTTTTAAAATTTTTTTTTTCATGTATATTACATACTTTTTTTCAAATTTTTCATGTAGATTACGTAGTTTAATTTTTAAAAATTTTCTAGTGCACTCATTCATCCAAAAGAAAAAATGTATTCGTGTACAATTCGTGGACACCCTTCGTGAAATTTTTGGCTACGCCACTGGGAAGCGGCACCATTTTTGATAACACTCAACTAAACTTCATTCGATTCTAAGTGTAGGCGGTCGTAATCAAGTATAAAGCCAACTAAGAGTTGAGGTCGATCCCACATGAAGTGATACGTTAGAGAATTCAATTACGAAGTGAAATAAGTGTTCCAATCATTTGTAGAAATAGATATATGAAACAATTAAAGTAAATGGTAGGGGTTTGAAAATTGATGTCAATTGGGGGGATTAGAGTGAACAATTAACAACTACGAAAACACGAGAGTAATCAAGTAGAGAGGGATCCTTGGAGATATGATCAATTAAATTCCAATTTCGTTATATGAGTGATTATTATTTACTACAAGTCGTTGAATCGTAGTGGGTAGGTATAGGCTTTAAGTGTAACAACTATTACGAATCAAGTGAGTTCTCTCAAACTTCGACAAGCCCAACAAATATGAACAACCCAAAACCTCAATTTATCTACTCTTGCAAGCTAGATTAGTATGATTAAATTCAGACCCACTTTTTCTAGCTAAATCCACAATAACCCAATCACTAAAATCATCAATTGATAGTTTTAATTCTAATACCTCTTTTTCAAGAAAGCCTAAAATGCTAAACTAAATTGTATTTGCAACTACAATTCATCAATTAAAACTCAACTATCAATTAAACCCATTTCAAATCAATAATTAAATCAGTAAATACTAACAACCATAAGCTAATTTAAACATTTAATCACATAATCACACCCCCAAGAATGGGAGTTTTAGCCAAACATCATAAAAAGTAAAAAAATATTACCAACTATGTTCTCCATCAGTTCGGGTAACAAATTACAAGTCTTCACAATGCTCAAAATCAGTTCCAAATAAAAAACAACCCTAAATTCCTACTCAAAAAGACTAAAAACAATGTTCAGAGTGTTTTAGATTAAACAAAAAACCAGGATTAGAATGTGAGGGAACTTCTTTTCTTCTGTTCAAAATCTCATTTATATGTTCCTAGATTTTTGGCTTCGGAGCCATTCAGCGGAATAAGTCGAGCTTTGCCAACCAGGTCGGTGACACGCCAAATTCTCCTTTCCATCACCTTCTTGGCTTGGATTTTCCACACTTCCCTTCTGTGACTTGTCCTGCTGTAACTTTTGGCGAGTTGATAAGCCACTCGGCGACTCACCGAGTGGCTTTGGTGATTATCAACCTTGTTTGTCTTTAATGTTTTCCAGCTTTTTCGCTCTTTTTTTCCCGATAATGTCCTCGCCTTGCTCTTTTGCCTTCATTGCTGCAAATTAGCACTTTCACATCATATTAGAGCATAAAATAATCATTGAGGACACTAAAACTCTGAATATTAAGCCCTAAATGAGTTGAAATCCCTGACTCATCACACATCTAAGACAAGTCCGACACTCGAGAACTATTTTTGGTCTTCAAGTGTACCCTTATCCTGATTGATTACTACGCGAGAAACTAACTCAAGCAGTGACAAGCATCAAAATTGAAGAGTTGTTTAAAAATAGTTTATTAAATCTCAAAATTATTTGAAAATATCGAGTATTAAACATTAAGTTTTAAATAATCTGAAGCTGAATATTGCAAGATTTACCAAGACTATCTATCTATGAAGTCTTTATTGTATAAAGATAGTTATTGTGACAATATTCGCGACACCTCAAAATGCTACTACTAACAAATCATAAAACTAGAGTCCTCCGAAAGTAAGGAGGCCTCATCAAAAGCTGACGAGTGGATGATGTGATCTCAACGGAACTCGTGTTGATGATCTTAAGTACATGAATCTGCATCATAAAATGATACAAGTCGAATGACATCTGTAAAAATAAAATAAATAACTGAACTGAAAGATTGAAAATAACTCAACTAAAATATAGTATAAATCACGATGAAAATCATTTAATCTCTTACTATAGGAATGCAATACTAGTAAATACTGAACTAAAATGTATATATATAAAAATATGTCTTACTTTACTCGGGAGTTTCTCTAAATGACAACCATTATGATGAGCCTCGTGATGATACAACATCTCACACACGTTGCCAAAACTGTCATGTACTTTGTCGGGTTATAAAATAAACTAGGGTTGTGTATCGGTCGGTTCAGTTTTGAAGTTTATTGGTTTGAATTATTGGTTATCAGTTTGTAGAGATGCTAAACCGTTATAGAACCATTAAGATATTGAATTGTCGGTTATTGGTTTATCGGTTATTGATCATTATCAGTCGGTTATTGGTTTAACCGTTAAGATTTGACACAAAAAAATATTGAAAATCACTTTAAAACAAGGTGACAAACCAAATGAACCATGAATATGACTTCACAAGTTACATCTTTCTCAAAAGCAAACACTTTTACGTTTGTAGAATAACCAAGAGTTTGAGACAACCAAAAATAAAAGTAGGAAATCAAACTCTAAATCAAGGACTTTATATACAAAATGGTATAAATACAATTATTTAATTTACTTTCGGGTTATCGGTTAACCCGCTAAGAGAAAACCTAAAACTATTAAGAACTGATAACCCGATAATAAAAAAAATTAAAACCTTTATCAAAATCGCTAAACCAATAACCCGTTACAGATAAACTAATATTTTTTTTGATTCAGGATATCGGTTTCGATTCGGTTTTGAACATCCCTAGAATAAACTCAACTCATGGATCCACTTTAAAGGTCTGCTCAAAGACAGTGAGGAGTCGCCCAAAAGTTGGTGCGATCCTAACCTTCGCTGGTATGTGGTTTATGGGGAATGCGAGTTGTTTGAACTCTTCTCCATATCATTGTTCAATACTACTCCTAAAATATATAACTCAATGCTCAAGTAAAAATACTCTCTCTGGGTTGAGATAAGTTCTCAAAAGGGTCTCTTTAAGAGGTAACTACTATGCAATAACTATATCTGAAAAACTCTTAGGGGTTGTTTGGTTTGAATACAAGGTATGGTGGGGTTAGTTGGGATAAGTTATGCTGAGATTAGTTATGCTGGAAGTAGTTTTTATTGCTTGTTTGGTTTGTCATATTCAAACTTATATTCATTACATAATTTTTAAGAATAAGTGTTTGTTTACAAAAATACCCTCCACCTTAATTAGTTTTTTTTTAAAATATATTCTTTGCAAGCTTTAGTTATTCATTCTTAAAATTAAAATTTCATGTTATTTAGCATAAATATTTTTGTGTTGGCATTTCCATGATTGTGCCGTGTGTTTTTAAAATTAAACTTTCATCTTATTTAACTTAAGAAATTAAACTTTCATCTTATTTAACTTAAAAAGGGAAAAGACATAAATTCACCCTTTAATTTGTCTCAAAAAATCAGTTACATGCTTAACCTATTATGACGAACTATTACACACCTTTACTATTTATAAATAATTTTTTTACCACCCAAAACGGACGTGGTAAAAAATTTAAAAAAGAAAAAAAGAAAAGAGTGTTTGGCAGTAAGTAAAATTAAAAAATAATAATTAAAATCCTCTTTCTACTACCACCCTACACCTCACCCCACGCCTCTTCTTCTTCTTCACAGGCTATCGTCTTCTTCTTCTTCTTTATTTTTTTCATTATTTTTTCATACCCAATCACCCCACTATACCTCCACCAAAATCCTCTCCTCCACCCTCATCATATCCTATTTTAATACTTAGTCGATTTTACCATTTTCATTATATTTGATTTTTCTCTTCGACTTTGTTGGTGGTTGATAAAATTGATGATTAAGTTTTAAAAATAAAATATAATGATGGATTTGTTGGTGAGGGGTGACAAAGAAGTGGGAATTGAAGGTGGTGGAGAAGAAAAAATCGATATTGACAATGGAGGTAGTGATATTTGGTTGTGGATTTGTACCTTTTGATGGTGATGATATAATTTTGGTGATGATTTTGTTTATGAGTGTCAAATTTTGTGGTGGATCTTTATAATTTTTGTCGGGATAATGGTGATAGTATGTTTTGATGATAGATTTGATTGTAGGTGATGAAATTTATGGTGACTATTTTGATTTTCATGGTGAAATATATATATTTGGTAGTAATATGGCGGCAATGGTAGTGGTTTCATGGTGATGCTCATTGAGGAAGAAATAATTGAATGAGATAGAGAATTTTAGTCAAAATTTGACATGACATCTGATGTGACAATGACATGACATTGATGTGGCGCAAGTGTTATCCACCTCCCATTGTGAGAGTGGTGCTACACGTCCCATGGGGTAAAAAAATTCACTATTCAGTAGAAGAGGTGTGTAACAGGTCACCATATTAGTGTAAGTGTGTAACTGACTTTTCAGTCCAAGTTTTAAGAGTGCATATATGTGTTTTTCCACTTAAAAATAAAACTTCCAGAAAAAATGGTATCAGAGCCATGGATAATAAGAAACATAATAAGAAACATACAAGTAGAAAGTTAAGAAAAATAAAAAGAAAATTAAACAAATTATATCCCGAATATAAACAACTTAATATCACAAAAACTGATAACGTAAAATTAGATCAATTAATAGATAATATATCTAAAATAGAATATAAATATATTCAATACTTAAAGAAACAATGAATAACGAGAATGAAGAATATAGACAAAAACTT
>JAJOOH010027712.1:0-10014 GCA_029582605.1 Solanum gracilifrons
TCATTGCATCAGTTAGCTCAGTATTCAGTATTTTCAGTATCTATATCATGTTCAGATTATTTCATTGCTTTATTGCTTTGTTCAGTTATATGTTATTTTAGCTTTACTCTATCCTGCATGCTCAGTACCTTTCAAGTACTGACGCATACGTGCGCTACATCTTCTCGTGATGTAGGTTCAGGTTCTCAGTATCCAGATCACGCTTAGATCGATTTCCGATATTCAGTTCAGGAGCATCAGTGGTGAGTCCTCATTCTTCGAGGACTAGTGACATGTTTATCTTTATTGCTTTTAGTCTTTAGTTTCAGTTTTGCTAAACCTAGTTGGGGCATGTCCCAACATTTCTAGTCAGTTTAGAGGCTTATTTCAGACATAGATAGATTCAGCTTAGTATTGAGTTAATATATTTCTTTTGTATTAACTCTCAGATTTGATTTATTCAGTTATAGTATATGGGTATTCCCTATCTTTTCATATTTATTTATGATTCAGCTTCCGCATCAGTTTATTGTCTTTAGTATGTTCATGATCATACCAGCAGGGTTAGCTTGGGATCACTTGTGGTCCTAGGTCCCGTTTCCGCGTCTCGGGGGTAGCTCGGGGCGTGACAACTTTTGCACTAACGCATACTCTTGCCTACATTCTCATCAAATGTAGGGTTCGTCGATTTTGAGTTCCATTCTTGAAGATAGGTTTCTAGAAGTGCAAGGAGTTGAAGACTTGGTGAGTCCTCATAGCATCAAGGATGCGATCACCTTTCCTGTATGTCTTTTCTTTATGTTTTATACTATTGTATGGGCTGCGTCCCAAAGAGTTATTCAAGTTGTGTTAGATGGTTTGAGACAAAGTGTTATAGACTTCCACTTGCTTTTATAAAAGACTTCGATTGTATGGAAAAAGTTTAAAATTTCCACATCATTTCTATTTACTTTATGTTATGATATGCTAAGTGGATTGTGTTAGGCCGTTCGGGGTCTAGTACGCCATGTTACATCTAGGGTGTACCCTTGGGTCGTGACAAATTTGGAAATCAGAGCACAAGGTTTAGAATGGTTCTAGGATTGTCTCAAAACCACGTCTAGTAGAGTCTTGTTCATAAGTCTGAAGTGCGCCATATTTCTGAATAGGAAGCCATTAGATGATTAGGAAATCTCATTTCTTCATTCTCTAAGTTGTGCCATTGAGTTTAACTCTATAAGGTCTTTCTCCTTATTCGATGGTCTTCGGGATATGACTACTCGAAGGGCACATGCTACAAGGAGCGAGGGAGAAAATGTTGGTTGTGATGCCAATTATGGCTACATGACTAGATAGGACTTGATATGTTAGATTTAGATGTAATTCTTAGGATGGACTGGTAATTGTAGAACCCGTATAGTCAATTTGTTACTTCCCAAATGAGCCTATCCGAGAGTGGAAGGGGCTATGCCATAAGTCTAGATTATGTTTTGTCTTAAAGTTGACTTTGAGGGTTGCATGTACCACCTAGCTAAGGTGGGGGAGATATGTTTAGGTGTGGACCAACTTCAAAGAAATAGTTATCTTTTAAGATTGATCTTAAGTATGGTCAATTTGAGTAGGGTATTTAGATAATACCTAGATATGATTGGTTGGTAGATCCCACAAAAGTAGATGATATGGGTTGAAATGGTCTAGAATTGTCTTGATCCGACCTTAGTAGAATTGAAAGAGACATGAGGGTAGATGTTTTGCCGGCAAAGAGGTTGCTTTAATTGTGGTGAAAGTGGTCATAAAATGAGGGATTGTCCAAAGGAAAAGGCTATGAGAAGTGAGGGTAAGCAAGTTCCTCCTAATGGTTCCGGTATGTGTTTTATGCTTAGATTCCGGTATTGCTTGTCTTTTGTGACTTGATATGCTAGACCTTGATGTTGTCTTTTGTATGAATGGGCTTCATTGTTGTTTTATGATATTGATGGTAGAACCCTACTTGACCATTTTGAATTTTGGGTAAGTTGAAAGGTTTGATGAATAGGGTGTGTAAGTAATGCCTAGATGTGTTGAGTGAGTAGACTCCTCTAAAAAAAGTAGAAGTTTAATTCACCATGATTGAGAATCATCTTGTGTGATGATGTGAAAACTTAGTTATGATTTGCTCTGACCTTAGAATTGAAAGTATTGGTGCTTAGAAAGTCCACCTAGGCTTACTCCCAAGGGGAGATGATGTTCTTAGATAGCAAGGTCGTTGAGTGTTCTTGATGGTTATGATTTGGTTGGCTTGGAATTCGCACATTGAGAGGTGTAGTGAGTTTGGGAAATTTAGTCCCGATTTTGTAGGCTCATATGAGATCTTTAGTGGAGTCGGTAAGGTTGCTTGTTGATAAGGGGAACGCTATCAAAGATACTTTCATCCAATACTATGCATCAACGATTGTTCAATAGTAATATAACCTAACTAGTGAGTTGGGGTTGAGTCCCAAGGGAGCGGTTCGTACTCAAGAATCAATAGAAAAGCATAAATATGCTCAAGTCAATCATAGCTAAAAACATTTATGAAGAAAAACATAATTCAAGTTTGGTGTGACACAAGTGTCAAATATCAAATGAGGTTTTGTATTCAAATGTCAACTAAAATAGAAAAGAACGCGAAAATACGAATACGGAGACGAGATTGTTGGGATGTGATTGGATTATGGGCTAAGGTAAACAACCGAGTAATTGCAATTAATAGTAAACAACTGCAAATCAGTGAATAAGCTAGACTTTAGTTGGGGTAAACTTTCTCTAGAACAATTTACCCCGAATCGAATTGGTTTCTCTAGAACACCAATAAGCAACAATGAAGTACAACCTTCGCTTTAGTCATTCACTCTCTCGAGCTGAATGTGTGGAAAAGGGTTTAGGATTCACTACCTTGAGCTGAACCCATGACAACCCAATACCCACAGATCATCGATTCAGTAATTTTGGTTTTAAAACCTCTCTCTCGTGTGAGCCAAAAACACGAAGTTAAGATTGTATTTGCAACTACAACCCATTAAATTCAACCACAATTACTGAACGAAATCACTTTTAAACAACAAATAAACTATCAATTAACAATACCCAGCAGTTAAATCAATCCATAATCACATAATCATACCCCAAGAATTGGGGTTTTAGCTAGACATAGTAAAAAAGTAAAAATCGTTACCAAGTTGTGTTTCCATCAATTGGGTACGATTGATATTGTCTTTACAAAGGTCTAAGATGAAGAATCTTCAACACCCACTTCTAATTTCTTCAAAATGGAAATCTTCAAATCTTCAAAGCTAAGGAAATATTGTCTCTCTATTCAGTTCTAAGCTCTAAACTTCAAAAACTTAAAATGAAAAATGTTTCAACAAAACATCTCATTTAATACTAAGCTGAAAATTTAAACAAGTATTTATAGTTGTCAAAAAGTGTGTTGCGAAGGACCATTCGGTACAGTTAGTCGGGATCGCCGATCTACTCTGCGATCCTCTCTTTGATCATTTTCATCACCGTTTTGCTTTTGCCTTCAACATCTTCAGATTCTGAAACTTTAGGCGATATGGCGCTGCATCCCGGAACCGTCTGGTGACTCGACGACTGCTCCTTTCTCTCGCTAACTAGATTTTCTCCTTCAGGACTTGGCACTCTGGAACATTAGGTGAGACCCTGACCGTTCGGCGACTCGGCTAATGGGTTGGGCGATCCTTAGGCCTTCTTTCCTTCGTTCTTTCAGCTGCCTTGTTCCTTTTTGCTCAATAGTGTCCATGCTTTGTCCCTCAATCCAAATACCTAAAATTCAAGGGTTTACATAAGTTATTGGCACAAAATATACCTTTGAGGACACTAAATCTATTCAAATATAGCCCTAAATGAGTCCAAATCGTGGACTCATCAACATCCCCAACTTAAACTTTTGCTTGTCCTCAAGTAAAACTCAAGTTCAGCAGTTCAAAAAAGATGTCTCAAATAGTGCTACACAAGACTCAATCATGAATGCACACAATAAGACTCAACTTACTCATGCAAGGATCAATTGTGCACTCAAAGACCCAAGTTTTGACTCACCATTACCAAAGAATCTCAAGCTCACATTACTTGCTTCAAATGCAAGTTCAAGCTCCACAAAGGTGATCAAATGACCTCACACAAAGAATGATTCCATATTTACACACAATGTTTAACAATTTTAAAGCTCCGCAATCAAATGCAACGCTCACACTCACAAAGATGAACACAGTGCATGACTTCACCCATAGGTTTGCTCATATTTTCCAATCAACACTTGTTTTAGCTCACTCAAGATTAAAAAGGTCTTTTCAAGGCTTGTAACGGGGTTGAGTGCAAAGGTATGGTCATTTAGGCTCAATGGCTATAGTCCTCATGAAATGTGGTGTGAACAATACTTCCTTTCCCTTTCTTCATCATTTTTCATTCGTGCTCACAAGTCATCCCATTATTCACTTTCCATGGACTGTTGGAAACCCCATTTCTTTTTGCATTTTCACAACTTTATTCCGCAACTTTTTTCTTTCTTTTTCTTTTTCATTCTTTTTTTTGTATGGACGGGTTCCATTTTTCTGAAAACATGGGTAAAAAGGGAGTTTCTTACACTTCTTGATTTACCTTCGCTTTTCACCACACCCCCAACTTAGGCTTTTGGCCTAAGTTGGCTATTCAAACAAACCACAAATCATGAGGATTGTGGGTAATGGATCAATAAAAGGTCACAATGTCATCAAGTTTCTTCCAATAAAAGGTTAAGGCTCAAAAGGGGCTCAAAAGGTGCTCAAAAGGGGTTCACACACTCACAAGGTAGGCCACAAAAGAGGTATAATGTCAAATTGTTTCTCACTCTTTAAAGTTGCCTAAGATCATATCAAGAGATTGCATCACTTAGTCAACCGGACCAACGGGGCAAATTCTAGGTGTCATCACACATGGTTCACGGTAAGCTCATCACACAAGGCATTGACACCAAAGTCAAACAAGACTCCACACTTTCGCTAGTGTGCAATGTTCATCACCAGAGACTCAATTCGATATTTGGCTAGTCACAACAAGATGCAAGGAGTTCACATATTGTCTATGCAACTTCATTTGGCCTCATCGTAGCCGGATATTAATTTTTGTTCGATTATGAGCACTATTCAAGTCATCGGTATTGATCAAAACCGATAATCAAATTTGCAAAAGAATAGCCACAATCAACACAAACAAGAGGTGGAAATTTTTTTCGGAAAGGTCAAAAATCATTTACAATTAAAAACACCAAGCCACAAGCTCAATCCTTCCACAAATAGCAGTGTACAACACAATTTCAGCTCAAAACCCAAATATATAAACAAAACATCAATATTCACAAAAGGTCACACAAAAGGTGGGCTTCATCCCACCACAAATAAAGTCATTTGTCCTCAAATGCAAAAAAAAATATCCAAAAGTTAAAATAAAGTAAGACAGATAGGGAGGTAAAGAGGGGATCCTATCTACACAGCCACTCCATCTGTCTGGGTATCAGTGCCTGGTGCATCAGTCTGATATCGGGCCTCAGTACCTGGAGTCTTCTCAAAAAGAACAGTAGTACCAGACCCACTAGGAGCTTCCATGGACGTCTCGTCAGCGATGTCTGGATCATCGACTGCATAATTCTCTCCTCAAGGTCCGACAAGTCTCCATATATGCTCTCCTCCCGTATCTCTGTTTGCTCCTCGTCGGTCTCAGCGTCGGACTCATCAACTGCTGCCTCATCCCTGTGTATATCTCCGGTGGTATCCGAAGGAATCTCTGAAGTCTCTGGAGTGTCCAAATCATCTGCAGCCTCCCGCAATGAAGTGAAGTCGGTAGACTTCAGATAGTCTCTGGAGTGTCCAAATCATCTGCAGCCTCCCGCAATGAAGTGAAGTCGATAGACTTCAGATAGTCTCTGTCCTTTTTCAAGTCAGCTACCTCGGCTCTCAAAGTCGTAACCTCGGAGGTCTCCCTTTGCCTACTCTCACAAGCTGTGACTCTAGTAGCAAGATCATTAACAGAAGCCCGGAGGGGGGGGGGGTCAGTGTAGCTAGAATAGCAGCCTCAATTATTAAGGGAACATATCTCTCTAACTGAGTTTCTTTCACGTCAGCTGACTAGGCCAAATGCCCCATCTTCAGGATCATCGCCTGAGTAATCTTGGTCTGCTAGGAGGAAGTAGAGGTGCCTGGAGCCTGTGAAGAAGAGGAAGGAGGGGCAGAAGTACATGAAGGCCCGGAGGCCGGATTAGGCAAATATGCCTCTACATATATCGCATCTATATCCACCTCCGGGGATGTGTCCACCAGAGCTGTTCTCTTTCTGTCAGCCTCCTCTCTAGTTTACTCGGCCTCAATGTGCCAAATGTCAGTGGAGGAAGATGGGGTTACCTCAATGTTCCTCATATCATCTCGAGGTACTGTAGCTCACCTGTATAACTCTGTGATCAAGATTGGGAAAGGTAAGGAAGTCTGCCTCTGCATGGCCCTCATGGACATCTCCTGCTCAATAAGAGGTCCCAGGTCGATGCTCCTCCGGGATATGATAGCTCCAAGGCATGCTGCCTTAGGATGGCGCATAATAGACTCGCTCTGGGATGGCATTATGGTGCTGCTGATGAAGCCAAACTAGAAACTAGCGGCAATACTCAAATCCCTCTTCTCAATAGGGGCTCCGGCCGCGATCCACCTTAGGGTGGTATCGGAAATCAAAGGTGCCAGCCAGCCTTTCGAATCATCTAAGGACTGAGCAACATGTAATCCAACACAAGTGTGCGTAGAATTTAGAGTTCTACCCAGTACATTGTTTATGTACTCACTATTGCACCCAACTTCTTTTCCCCGTACCATGATAGACTTCACCGGTCTGAACTTGCTCGCCTTATTCTTGCTCTACGGGACTAAGTCACCATAGGGTGTATAGAACTCCCAGACTGTAACGACCCGAGAGCACCCCCTAGCCATTACATGCGTATTCGATCTCTCGGAGGTCTTATACAAGCTTTAGCATTCATTCACTGCATAGATCATAAAAATCACTAAGAATTTAAAACTTTATTCAATAAAACCATTTGACTTCAAGAGTCATCAACATTTGAAAACATCAATACGCAAGCGGAACTACTAAGTCTCTTTAGCCAATCTTGATAAGAACTTAAAACGTACTAAGGGACACGACCCTTTACAAAAGAAATGAAACTTAAGTGTCTATTACAATGACTAAGAAACTTCTAAACATAGTCCTCGAATCTTGAGGACATACCAAACACTTGGAAGAGTGTAGCAATCCAAGCAACTCCAAAGCACAATCTCATCCTAGTTACCACAATCTACACTCGTAGTAAAATAGAAGAAAGGGGTTAGTACAACACACGTACTAAGTATGAGGATATGCAAAATATGCTAAAAAGGACATTTGTTTGGAAGCTATGCTTACATGCCATTTTGATAAAATCTCATGAACATCAACATAATAGGCACCTTACAAGGCACAACCAACAATACAAAGTCATATGCTTCACAATACCTCATAAACATACATAACCCATTTACCCTTACCTTCTTGCCTTGGACCTCCACCTTAAGTAACCCTTAAGCAATACCTTTGTGCAATGTATGGGAAACGTCCCATACCATCACCCACACTAAGGCACCACCTTAAGGTCACACAAATTGCACTTACCATGCATACCTCAACCTTCACCAATTAATCACATAAGATATATAAGCACATAATCCAACAAGTCACTTCATAAAGCTAGAACACTCACCAAATGTTATCCCAAGACTCACCTAAGTTAGACATGGTGAGGCAGCCCATGCTACCTCTCCATACCACACCCAAGTGATCCTTAAGGCTACCCAAAGACAAGCTCCCTTCACATCTCAACATAAATCGTTGATTCAACTAAATGCATTTACACAACTTCATTCACTAATAACATAAGATCATCACATACATTCAATTCAACATAAGCACTTACATTCAATTCGTTATGACTCACTTTCACATTAGCATGCTAAAAAACCAACGCTTTCATTAATTAACCCAAAGAGACTCATTCATTCATTATCATTACTAAGACACACCAAGATCTCCCTTAAATGTCTACTTGTGCAAAGTTTAGATGATGTCGCATTCCACCACCTATCCTAAGTAGTACACCCTTAAGAGAACCTAGTTCATTCATTCATTAATGTGGGGAAAGAGCCTTAACCGACATAGACCATGCAGCGTGACATGGAATCCCGGTAGTAACCCTTACCGGATGAGGGATCCCCACTTGCCTAAGGTAGGGTCATTCTTTTAGACTTTACGCGGTAGAGACCACTAGCTAGTCCTATGTGGGCACATAGTTAAGGGATAGAAGGATTGCTTCTAAGTACTCACATCTCAACTAATGAAGGAGTATCCACCCATCTTCATATCCTCTCTGTGCTAGACATTACTCCCCCACAGAGTTTGGACATTCATTTCATTCATTCATTTATGGATAAGGATTGCTACTAAGTACTCTCATCTCAACTCACGAAGGAGTACCCATCCTAACCCAACATTCATTCATTTAGGGATAAGAATTGCTACTAAGTACTGTTATCTCAACTCACGAAGGAGTACCCATCCTAGCCCAACATTCATTCATTTAGGGATAAGGATTGCTACTAAGTACTCTCATCTCAACTCATGAAGGTGTACTTATCCTAACCCACATTCATTCATTTAAGAAGTTCTTGGATTCAAAGATAAGAAAACCTTTCATTTAGGAACCCCATTCATTTAAAGGAGTACTTTATGAGACAATCCGTATAATAGACTCAACTTTCATTCATTCCCATTCTTTTCATTCATTCACACATTCTTTCATTCATTATTCACTAGGTGTGAGAGTAGGTAAACCTAGTCTATCCTAACCTCACCTTCATTATAAGTCATTCAAAGAAGACAACAACCAAGCATAACACATAAAGTCTCTACACAAAGTCACCTTTCATGCTCTTAGACCATACAAAAATTCACATCATATCACATTACCTTCACATAATCAACATTACTCAAAACAACAATCATCCAACTTTGCCTACAAGGCCATGATCACAACATGCTTATAAAGTAAACACCTCTCCACTTTCAAAGGGAACAAACCTCACAATTCTAACATCTACAACATATATATAAAAAAATACTAGAGTCCATAATCTATTCACAACTTCATCATCATCATAAAGCTTAGGTGATAATTGTCCATTCAAGGCCATCATCCAATATAGCACAATTGACCATCAATTCCTCATAATTCAATATAGAACAATACATAAATCAATAGTCCATAACAATCTACTACACATTAATATCACATTATTAGCTCATAATCAATAGACCCACTTTAGACCCAAAATTAGGATTTCAAGATATGGAAGGGGTGATGGAGTTTTTGATCTTAAAACCATCAATATTAATATATATCATCATTTGAAATACTTTCATGCAAGAACCCAAGCTTAGAATTGAAATTAGGGTTTTTAGTGTTTTTGAAAAACATTTAAATCAAAGATAAAATCTCCATACCTTTGTGATTAATTTTCTAGGAATTTGAAGGAGAAATAAGTAGGAACCCATCCCCTAGCTTGAAGCTTCATCAATGTCTTCGATGGAGTTCTAGAGAGAGAATTTATTTGAGAGGGAAGGTTCACTTTGGATAATGAGGTCTACTTCTAGGTTTTGGTGTTTTAACCACTTAAAATACCCTAAAATAGGTAGAATAACCGTTTATAATAATTCTCCAAAGTACCCAATGTAGACACGTAATTTTTGACCGAACTTGATGTTTTACACAAATTTTAGTGGTTAAATATTTCTTTTACGTTTAAATTAAATATTTTGGTTTTATCATATTTTAGTAAGTTTAGTGTAAAAATATTTGAAAACCCCAAAATTAGAGTCATGTTTTAAGTTTTGTTTTCAATTTATTCAAAAGAGAAGAAAATGTTCAAAAATTATATGTTTAATAAATAAACTAGTGTTTCTTAATTATAT
>JAJOOH010027713.1:0-11978 GCA_029582605.1 Solanum gracilifrons
ATATATATATATATATATATTGCATGTGTCTTATTGCTTTATATTGAGTTCAGTTATTCATGAGTTGTACAGAGCCAAGGTAAGTGTTCCTTCTTACTCTTTTCAAGCTTAAGTTGTTGTTTAACATTCCAACTCACATACTCGTACATTCAATGTACTGATGCCAGTTGGCCTGCATCGTCTTATGATGCAGACACAGGTAACCAAAATCAGCATCCAGCGCCTCGTTGATCCAGTTTGAGCACTCAGAGTCTGTGGTGAGCCTCCTTGCATTCAGAGGACTCCTTTATTTGCTTTCTAGTATTTCAGATGTTAGGATGATCGGGGGTCCTGTCCTGACATCCCTCTTTGTTTTAGAGGCTTCATAGACAGTCAGTTATTAGTTCTTTAGTCTTTTCATTTTATCTTATGTTAAGACTTGGGTTGCCATTTTGGCCAAGTTGAATGTTTAACTCTTCTAACATTTTAAGTTATATTATTAAGCTATTTGAGTAAGTTCAATTGATCATGTAGTCATGTTGAGAGTCTTCCGCTGAGTTAAGTAAGCCAGGCCAAGGGTTCGCTTGGGGCCAACAATGGTTTTCGAGTGCCGGCCACATCCAGGGTGTAGGCTCGGGGCGTGACAAAATGTGTCCAAAATATGTTATTTAATCATTTCGTGTATCATTTTAATTGTATATATGATATTTTTTCCGATGAGGTGTCCAATTGGACACCCTGACCACCATGTGGCTACGCCACTGACATAGCGATTCGATAAAAATTATAGAGAATTTTTATTTTATGTTGTATGTATTCTATAAACATAATTTATATTTAAATTTTAATATTTAATACTTTAAATAGATTTTGAGTTTAGACTCATGATATTTTTAATACTATATTTTATTTTTATTTGGCTCCCGGGCCAGCCTTACCCATATTTCTCAAGTCCCACAAATCAACAGACTTATTCAAGCCGTACTAAAAAGCTCTTTTCTTAAATGAGCTCCAAAAATCTTAGTCCATCTCTATCAAATCACGGGTTAGACCAGGTTGCCCAACAGGCATAGCCCATATATTGACGTCTCTAAATCACATTATTACTAATATATGCTTCGATTTGCATACAAATAGTAACAATGACGGAGGATGGAAATTAATTTAGAAAATAAATCAGTAGCATCTTAAAAAGGGGTAAAGTAGTCCACTCATATTTTTTTAAAACTAAAAATAATTAAATTAAAAAAATTGTTACAGAAAAAGCAAAATAAGGGAGGTAAATGTAATATCCAAAATCACAGTGGAGGTGAGTGAAATAGAGTCAAACCTAAAGGGATGTCTCTAAAATTATATTTATTTATTATTGTTTACATGTGTTTACTTTACATGGATGATATAATGAATGCTTTAAAATGCATGTCTCATGCGCAGAGTTGATCCCCTCTCGTTTCCGCTTGCCATATGTATAGGTAAAAATTGATGGTTGTGATTCATTTCCTACCAAATTACTAAAAAGAAAAATAATTTTAACCAAAATAAAGAAAAGAAAATAAAAGTAGTGTCAACACCTACAAAAGAAATAAAAAAATCCATCACATGATTTATTGAAAAAAATATTGGAATTTCAAATCCTACATTTTGGAGAATTCGGAATTTGAAATTATGATTTGAAGTTGACATCCCCAAATGTATTCATTTATACAAATTTCAGGGCCTATGAGTTGCTTTTCGTTAAGGCATGAATGGATGGTAATTCAGTTGAAAATACAAGATTGTAGATGGACAGAATAACTCTAACATTGTAGCAAAGCATTTCCATTAGGTTGAATTTCATATCAAAATCCACATACATAACTTTTTCCTTTACAAATAAAAAAGCATAACCCAAATCAGTCCTCATAAATCCGACTTCTGTAAAAACAAATCGCTCTATGCTTGACTATCATTGTCCAACCATTATTTTGCTCCTGGAGACTCACATGACACACCACCAACACCTAGCAGATGAACTTAGCTTCACTGATATAACTAATGTTCCGGCGATTGGAGGTTGTTGAGGAATGACTTTATTTTGGAAAAATGACTTCATTATTGTAGATGGACTTGCAATCGATAGCGAGGAGATATATTGCACCATTAAGGTACAATGATTTTATTTTATGCTATTTATGTTAGTGCAAGTAAGGTTTTTTTATTTTATTTATGTTGGGGCAATTATAATATTATAAATTTGTTTTATGCTATTTGCAACTATAGTATTAGGTACCAATTTTATGATAATTTAATGAATATTGTTATTTTCTGCAATTTAGCCTAAAGTTTCAGAAATTTTAATGCTTGGGAAGGTAAGCCACTAAATAATAAGTATTTTGGCTAACACATATTCTAATTGCACTAACCACTTCCAACTAGCTGACTTAGGATTAAAGCCTAAGTCGACTAGTTGAAAATGGCAAGTGCAATGAACACATGAGTGGGCCTGAGTACAGAGTACTTATTTCCCTGGGCATTAAAATTTCATGAAAATCTAGCATAAATAGCAGAAAATAACAATATTCTTTAAATTGTCACAAAACTTGTATCTAATATTATAATTGCACTAGCATAAAATAACCTTATAATTTATAAATGCACTAGCATAAATAGAATAAAGTAACCTTATAATATTAAAATTGCACTAACATAAAAGGCATAAAATAACGTCATTGTACCTGAATGGTGAAATGTGTCTCCTCGCTATTCGTTGCAACTCCATTGACAACAACGAAGTCTTTTTCCAAACTAAAGACATTCCTCCACAACCTCCAATAGCCGGAATATTAGCTATATCAATGAAGCCAAATTCATTTGCTAGGGGTTGGTGGTGTGTCATGTGAGTCTCCCAGAGCAAAACCATGATTGGACGATGATAGTCAAGCATAGAGCAAAATAGTTTATATAAGTCGGATTGCTCGGAGCCATGACAATTCCATATCATTAGACTCATTTTGGGGATTCTTCATCGTCGTCGTCATCATATGTACTGTAGAGTGTTGGTACTTAAAAGACTGCAACATTTTGAGGGCCCCATCTCTGGCCACGATTGGGATGGTTGGTCAACAGAATCTGAAATGGTACTGCTCAATATTAGCGGTTAAGGCATTAATGGTAATGATGGTGGTGTATGTTTTGTGGAATCGTAAATGGTATCATTGATATTAATGATTGAGGCATTGCTGGTGGTGGTGATAGGGTGGTGAAATCGTGAATGGTACTATTGAATCTTATCGATTGAGGCATTGGTTGTGCTGATGTGGTGGAATTGGGAAAAACATCATTGAATATATGGGATTGAGGCATTGGTGGTTGTGGTGGTGGTGGAATCTTGAATGTAACTATTGAATATTAGCGATTGAAGCATTAATGGTGGTGGTAGGGTGGTGGAATGTCGTTGACGGTGTGATGAGTGTGATGGTAGATGAGGCATGATTGTAAGTACAAATAAATCTGGAATTTGTTTGTGAGAGACGTTTTGTTTTCCTTCTTATAATTCAATGGAGACTGATATGAATAATGAGTTCCTTCTGCTTATTTATAGCTATAACTTGTATATCTAGATTATGTTTATCTCTTTCAAATTATATCAGTAGGATTTGTAAAGATATTTTAATATTGGTCAACTATATAATAATAAGGTGAAATATTTATAGCATATTTTCACCCTCTTTTACAAATAATTTAAAAGCAAATTGCAATTAATATGCAAGATTTAGCAATAGGTCAATGACTCGGCAATGATTCAGCTAGATATTGCATATTTTTACCTTCTTTTCCAAATTTAAAAGTAAATTGTAATTAATATGCAAGATTTAGCAATATTTCAATGACTCAGCTAGATATTGCATATTTTCACCTTCTTTTCCAATTAATTTAAAAGTAAATTATAATTAATATGCTAGATTTAGCGAAAGGTCAATGACTCAGCAATGATTTAGCTAAATATCACATACTTTACCTTCTTTTCCAAATAATTTAAAAGCAAATTGCAATTAATATGCAAGATTTAGCAATAGGTCAATGACTCGACAATGATTCAACAAGATATCACATATTTTCACATTCTTTTCCGAATATTTTAATAGCAAACTGTAATTAATATACAAGATTTAGCAATAAGTCAATGACTCAACAATGATTCACCTAGATATCACATAATTTTCACCTTCTTTTCCAAATAATTTAAAAGGAAAATTGTAATTAATATGCAAGTTTTAGCAATAGGTCAATGACTCAGCAATGATTCAGCTAGATATTGCATATTTTCACCTTCCTTTTCAAATAATTTAAAGGGATAAGCACAAACACCCCCTAGACTATGACCGAAATTCAGAGACACACCTAAATTTAACTAGGATCTTATTACCCACCTAAATGAATTTAAAATGAAATAAATACACCATAAATGTTGACCTGGCATAGAGAGTGTGCACACTCTCTTGAAGGCAAGAGATGAGTGAACAAATTGGACACATGTTACTTGAGAGGAATTGACTGAAAAAAGACTTAAATTGAGACAATAATACATCGTCATTTTCTTTATAGGAAAAGACTCTAATATGTTATTGAATTTTGAGATTGCGTCATCTTTTTCTTCCTCCAAAGAGAAGAAAAACTAATTATTAGTTGTGGGGTTCGATCTGTTATTTCAATTGGGATGGTTTTGGGTTTCTCAATTGTCATCTCGCTGCTTCATTTAAACTCTTGGAATTCCTATTCTATTTTCTCCTTTCTCTTAGAATTCTCTTTTCCATTTTTTTTCTTTTTTTACATAACGAAAATCAAGAATTTATAGAAATAGGTTGCATAAGGGGTTGTTTTAGACGTTAAAATCTATAATTATACTATAAACTTTACTGTCGGAGAAAAGTTTTTATTTTATCAATATGTATGTGTATTTATACAAGAGAGTAAACAACAAATAAGAAAAAATCAACTAATAAAGAATTGTGATCTTCTCCTAATCATAATAGAAACTAAACCACTAATGAGATACTAAGATATGGAAGATCAATCAACATATATCACTAATATGCCCCCACAAGATGGTAGATCGGTCCAATACACCAATCTTAGACCTTAGTGCTTTGAATGAAGCTTTTGGAAGCGGCTTGGTAAGAAGATTAGCTGGTGTCGGAATGAAACATGAAAAACACAAAGCAGACCTTGTTGGCAGAGACTTCGAACAACATGATGGTCAATCTCAATATGCTTTATTCTGGAATAAAAAAAGGGTTTAGCAAACACATGGGTAGCACCAAGATTATCACAATAGATAAATGGCGGTTTCTTGAGAATAACAGATAACTCCTAAACTAAATTACGGATCCAACAAATTTCACCTGAAGCTGAAAGCAATAGCCCGATATTCAACTTTTGTGGACGAGCGAGCAACAACTATTCTTAGAACTCCATGAGATTGGATTAGAGCCTAAAAACACAATCTATGTTGTAGTAGAGGAGTGATCTTCACGATTACCTGGCTACGCCTACTATGAGCCAGAGAAGGCATGCAAATTTAGTGACTTGACTTTACAAAGAAACAAACCATTAGCAGATGTGCTAGCAAGGTAGTGAAGAACGCACACTACTAGAAAATAGGTTTGTTGCAACATAAGAAAAATCATTTCCATAGGCTCAAAGAGTGTTGCTATTGCATTATGGCAACGGAAAATGGTGTGTTGCATATAAGCCTGCTGCAATATGTCTTTAGTAACGGTTTTATAGCAAAAGTTTGTAAACCATTGCAACATACTGTCTATAGCAACAGTTATTCTTTAGTCTATGACGACATTGTTCTTCGGTTGCTGCAATAGTTGCGAACCGTTGCAAATGATCTATCGCAACAACTTTATTATACAACTCGGTCTACGCTATTACAACAGTTCTGCTAACCTATTGCAATAGACTTTTTTAATGGTTATTGCAGGCTGTTGTAGCCACTGTATATATTATTTATTTTTGAAATAAACTATAATACAATGATAGAGAATATTAAATCAATATGTACTTCAACTAGTACCATCCATATATTAAGATAAAAACACATGATCTTGATTAACAATTCAAGAGTTAACATACATTGATGTTCACAAAATTTAGGCCCAAACATAAAAATAGTCCTAAAATGTTCAAGAGTTGGCATTCATTTAAGTTCACAAAAATTAGGCCAAAAAGTAAAAATAGTGCTAGAATGTTTGTAGATATAAAGATAAACCAATTCTCTTTAAGTAAGGTCTTCACTGCTTTCATCCCCGCTTTGCTAATCATTTTGTTCACCTACAATTTCAAAAGGGTCAACAATTAGGAAGAAAAAAGTACTTCTACAACAAATAAATGAATCTTCCAGAATGTGCAGATAAGTCACAACTTTCTAGTGTCCTTGCTAAAGAAGAATTGGAAAAATGTGAGAGGCTTGTACTTGAAGAGTACCATGGGAAAGACTCAACGCATTTTTTAAGGTTATTGTATACAATTTTGACAGTTTCAGGCGCTTTGCCTTGTATTTGCTGCAGATACTATTGAATTTTTTTTCTTAGTTATGATCATTGATATAGTGTTGAAAACATGATATCTGTTTTGAGATGACTCTGCTTTTATTTTTACAGAAAAGAAAAAGAAAAAAGAACAGATATAACTCCATGAAGGAAACTAGAATACATTCAACTTTTAATGACTGCTTAGATAAGTTTTCTTTATAGAGAAACACAATCCTTAATTTGTTTAACAAATCTAAAGACGCACACTTGAGTGCAACTCTTTTTCTTATTTTCTTTAAGTAATCTGGAAACAGAGAGTCACAACTATATATGTTAGTTGATTTTCCTCTAAAATCAATAAATAGGAGAGACCTAGCTATGTGAGATTGTATTTCTGGATGGGATAGCAAAGGGGTAGGTGGAGCAATGTGAGGTAACTGATATTTACTCTTTCTGGACATAAATATAGCTATAACGGTGTACACGAATATAGCTATAACATTGTTCATTTTGTTCAAAAATGAAAAGGCAAAAGAAGACACACAACTCCTAATTTTTACTCTTTCTGGACATAACGTATACTATCACATAACTTTTTTTTAAAAAATAAAAATACAAATTTACTGATATTGTATGGTTTGTGAACACATCTAGATGAACACCATACAAGTAGTGTCTCCAAATCTTGAGTGCAAACACCACTTCTGCAAGCTCGAGGTCATGAGTCGGATAATTATTCTCATGTACCTTAAGTTGTCTAGAAGCATAAGCTATAACCTTACCTCGCTGCATCAATAGACAATCTAGGCCGAACTTAGATGCATCACAATAGATCACATAACCATCTGAACCCTCTGGTAGAGTCAAAACAGGAGATGTAGTCAACCTAGTTTTCTGTTCTGCGAAGCTTTTCTCATAATTATCTGACCATCGAAACTTGACCATCTTCTGAGTCAACCTAGTCAATGGTGAAGCTATGATGGAAATCCTTCCACGAATCGTCTGTAATAGCCCGCTAGACCTAAGAAACTTCTGATATCTGTAGCAGAGGTAGGTCTACTTCTACCTTCTGGGAATCTACTAGAATTCCTTCACTAGACACAATATGTCCAAGGAAACCAACTGATTGTAACCAAAACTCGCACTTGTTAAATTTTGCAAATAACTGGCGATCTTTGAGAGTTTGCAGAACAACTCTCAAATGACTCTCATGTTCTTCCTCATTCCTAGAGTAAATGAGGATATCATCAATAAAGACGATAACGAACAAGTCCAAGTACTGCTTGAACACTCTGTTCATCAAATCCATTAAAGTTGCAGGAGCATTGGTTAGTCCAAATGACATAAATACAAATTCATATTGACCATACCGAGTTCTGAAGGTTGTCTTCGGAATGTCACTATCTCTGATCTAAGCTGATGATAACCTGATTTGAGGTCTATCTTTGAGAAATGACTAGCACCCTGAAGTTGGTCGAACAAGTCATCAATCCTGGGGATGGGATACTTATTTTTGATTGTGACCTTGATCAACTGCCTATAGTCAATGCAGATTTCGAAAGAACCATCATTCTTCTTTACGAACAACACTGGTGCACCCCATGGCGAAATACTCTTTCATTTCCTTACGCTCAGCTGGAGACATTCTGTAAGAAGGAATAAAGATAGGCTGGGTATCTGGAAGGAGATCTATTCCAAAGTCAATTTCCCTTTCAGGAGGAACTCCGGGAAGATTTTCTTGAAACACTTCTGGAAACTCATTAACCACAGGAACTGACTTAAGAGTTGGGGTTTCGGAGCTTGAATCCTTAACCCGAACTAGATAATAGAGATAACCCTTAGAGATCATCTTTCTGGCGTTAAGGTAAGAAATGAATTGACCCATAGGTGCTAAGCTACTACCCTTCCATTCTAAGATTGATTCGTCTGGAAACTGAAAAAACGAACAATCCTAGTTCTAATATCGACTGAAGCATAACATGAATGTAACCAATCCATGCCAAGAATGATATCGAAGTCTACCATATCTAACACTACAAGATCTGCTGAGGTGACTTTCTGAGATACTGTGACAGGGCAATTTTTGTATACTCGTTTAGCTATAACTGGGTCACCAATTGGAGTAGAGACTGAGAAGGATCATGAGAGAGTTTCTGGACTGACATCTAAGATTACTGCAATATAGGGAGTCATAAAAGATAAAGTAGCCCTTGAATCTTTCCACTGAGTGTACCATATGTGAGCCACATCATTAAGCTGGTAGGATGCCAACTCAACCCAACAATTACCAGTCACTTGCATCACTCCAAAGATTTTCTTAACCTCATCAATGAAGTTTTGTGGGTCCTCACCAACTTGGGACCCTAAAAACTCAGGTGGATTCATCCTAACCAAATCTCAAACACTAGCTGTCATTGATCCACCATTTCTTTTAGTAGGAACTGGAACCTGCTGATTGTTCTTGTTGGTCATACTCTGAGCCAATAGTTGGATCACATTCTGAAACTCTTCATTCCTAACCTCATGGTCTGGGACTAGAGAAATTGCGTTAGCATACCTGTCATTCGCATTCCTGGCGTTAGCTCTACGGGGAGGCATGATCTTAAGGGTATAACGACAGAATAGAAAGGAGATCATACCAACACCCGATAAGAATAACAAAGAGAGTGAAGTTTTCCTAAAACACCTCGTAGCCTCCCTCTCATTAGATGTGGTGCACTTCACACCCATGAAAAGGACTCTACTTAGTGCGGGTTTTCAGACATCCTAGGAAACTTAAACCTAAGGCTCTGATACCAAGTTTGTCACTCCCTGTGCTACCCTCGAGACGCAGACACGGGACTTAGGACCACAAGTGATCCCGAGCTAACCCTGTTGGCATGATCATGAGCGTACTAAATATAATAACTGATGGGGAAGCTAAATTATAAATAAGATGAAAAGATGGGGAATACCCATATACTATAAATGAGATATATGAAAACTGATAAGTTTAATACAAAGAAGATAATAACTCAATACTAAGCTGAATCTATCTATGTCTGAAAATAGCCTCTAACTGACTAGAAATATTGGGACAGGCCCCAGCTAAGTCTAGAAAAACTAAAACTAAAGGACTAAAAAATAATACTGAAAAGAGACTTATGACTATTGTCCTCGGAGAATGAGGACTCACCACTGATTCTGCTGAATTGGAGATCGGGAACCGATCTAAGCGTGATCTGGATGCTGAGAACCTGAACCTACATCACGAGAAGATGTAGCGCACGTAAGCGTCAGTACTTGAAAGGTACTGAGCATGCAGGATAAAATACATTTGAAATAACATATAACTGAACAAAGCAAATAAACAATGATATAATCTGAACAGGATGTAGATATTGAATGCTAAGTTAACTGAATGCAGTGACCAATTTATAACATGCTGAAACTGAATAGTGACTGTATTGATAAATGGTCAATGCAATAGAATCTAACTGAACTGTGGGAGCGACTAATAACCTACATAAAACCACATGAACTAAATATGGAGTCCGATGTATATGCCCCATCGAGAGGACCCAATACACCTGGCCAAAAGTGTAAAGGCATACTGGCGTAATCACTAACTGATATTACCCATAGAGGGGACTTACACCTACGTGGCTCGTAGTTCATGTACTATATGGGTACGCTGAACCCTAGTCCAACTCGGTGTTATGCTACTCCCAATAGATTAAGTGATTAACACATTATGACTGAATTTCTGTATTACTGGATAGCTCAAAAACTGAACATGCAAAACTGAGAATGCAACAATTAATCTGATAATGATGCATTCATAAACTGAGGCATGTATAACTGAATACTGTAATATCTGACCTAGCATGTGTAATTCAAGAACTACATAAATACATAACTAAGGTTCTGAAATTCATGCAATAAACTGAGAAATAACATGATAATCTGATTTGGAACATTTAAATAACTAATTCATGATGATCTGTTGAAATTCTAGAAACCCTATGTATGTTCCTAATCATGGAATCAAGAATCTGACTGAATTCTAGGGACCTAATGGGCGAAAGGAACCCACTAATGAAATCCCACATACTTGGTGACGAATTTCACGGAGAAATCCTTTGATTTCTGGGATTGAACTGAAGAAAACTTGTTGCGTTCTTGAATAGGGTTCTTGACTTCTTTCTCCTCTTAGCATTCTAATTTTTCTAAGTTTTGATTAATGATTTGACTTAGGTAGGTTTTAGTTATGTTTCTACGCTTAAACTGACTAGAACCTCAGAATTTAGGCTCTTAACGACGTAGCTTAGGGGTCCAACAAAATAGGAAAAGGACCAAAACAACCCTAACTTAATTCTGGCGAATCCCATCCACGGAAGGCACGACGGTCCGTCGTTTGATCTACCAGCCGTCGTTTGGGTCCGTCGGTCAAGTCTGTACGGCAGGTCTTCACTAAAACGAGAATAACTTTTTACTCGGAGCTCGGATTTTAGCAAACTCGGTGGAGTTGGAAAGATGATCTAATTATCTATCATATCATAGGTCATGGGACAAATAATTCATTTTGTGCTAAGAGTTATGACTATTAAATTTGACCCAATCAACAATTTTCCTTTAACTGGTTGCTGACCCTCATCTACGGTCAGACCTACAGACCGTGCATTGAACAATGGTCTATACTGGTCAACCGTAGTTCATGTCAGAGGCTGGGTAAAAGAGTATTGATCCACGGACATAGACCACAGATCGTGGTCTGACCTACGGATCGTGGGTCGAGACTTAGCCAATTTTCTGAGCTGGGTTTGGGGAGGGGTTGTAGTGGTGAACCATAGACCACCAGCACGAGCCGTGGTCTGACTTACGGTCCGTGGATGACAATCGTGGGTTGCACCTGCAACTTCTCAAAATCTGCATTTTGGTCTATCTAGGATACGGGGTGTTACATTATCTCCTTTTTGAGAACATTCGTCCTCGAATGAAGACAAAACTAGCTGAAATAGAGGGAAAGGGCTACAATCCCTACCACTTAACACTGAGAACTGAATTTCTAACTGAACTGGGTTCCAATAACATGCAAATACGCTGAAAATGCAAGTACAAACTGAAGGAACGTGATTTTAAGACTGAATTTACGCATGAATGACTGAAAAACTAAAGAGGAACTATTACCTCAAGCTGGAGTGAAATCAGAAGGAAAGAGGTGAGGATACTTGGCTTTCATGGCCGCTTCTGCATCCCAAGTGGCTCCCTCTACGGATTGACTCCTCCACCAAACCTTGACTGAATCGACTTCTTTGTTTCTCAACCTTCTAACTTGACGATCGAGAATCTCAACCGGTACATCCTCATAAGAAAGGCTATCTTTTACAACCACAATCTCTAATGGCACTACGGATGCTGGATCACACACACTTCTTCAAAAGTGAAATGTGAAAGACTGGATGCACTGCTGCCAAATCTGCTGGTAACTCTAACTCATAA
>JAJOOH010027718.1:0-10251 GCA_029582605.1 Solanum gracilifrons
CAACACTAGATGGACACAAATCGATCTTGTAAGAAAATCAATTTTGTCATCTATAGGATCAATTAGTGTTGGTACTTATGCTCAACAAACATTTTCTTTCTAAATTAAAGCTAAGTGTCAACACTAGTTAGACACAAATCGATCTTGCAAGAAAATTAATTTTGTCATCAATAGGATCAACTAGTATTGGTTTATGATTAATAAACACATTATCCCTAAATTAAAGCTAAGAGTCAACACTAGATGGACACAAATCGATCTTGCAAGAAAATCAATTTTTTCATCAATAGGATCAACTAGTGTTGGTACTTATGCTCAACAAATATATTATTTCTAAATTTAAAGCTAAGTGACAACACTATATGGACACAAATTGATCTTGCAAGAAAATTAATTTTGTCATCAATAGGATCAACTAGTGTTGGTACTTATGCTAAAAAAACACATTAGCACCAAATTAAAGCTAAGTGTCAACACTAGATGGACAAATCGATCTTGCAAGAAAATCAATTTTGTCATCAATAGGATCAACTAGTGTTGTTACTTATGCTAAACAAACACATTATCACCAAATTAAAGTTAAGTGTCAATACTAGATGAATACAAATCGATCTTGCAATAAAATCAATTTTGTCATCAATAAGATCAACTAATGTTGTCACTTATGCTAAGCAAACACATTATCACTAAAGAACACTATAAAAATTCAAACAAACCTAATATAAAAATTCAAAAACACAAACCTAAGCAAAATGCAAGTGTTGTACATTGAATAAAAGAAATATAATATATACATTAATTAAACTTTTGGAGGAAAAAATACCTCGACTTTATTTAATTAGGGATGGAGATGGAAGGGTTGGCGGCAGTTGGCTCGATGGCGTCAAAGATGAGAAAATTGAAGGAAAGGTATCCTTTAAGTTTTGAATTAACTAATGGTGACTATATTGACAAACAAAAGGTCAAACATACTTAAATACTAAATTAAGTTAATTGTGGACTCAATTAACATTTTCAAAACTTATAATCTTTTTAAGAATACAAAACAATCCCCCACTAAATAAACAAACTTCCACTCCCTCTCTCAAATGTTTTCCTCTCTCTCGCTGCAGAAAACTTTTCATACTTCCCAAAAATTAAAAATTGCTTCGATCGGGACAATCAATTTCTCCGGCAACTTTCAATTTCCGACGGCCGTACTTTAAACTTTCAATTCTTCTATTCTAACCATCCAAAGGAACAACAATTTGCAGGTAAAGCTTTATTTTTTTGAAAAAAATTAGGGCTTTTTAGTTTTTTTTTTTTTTTTAATAGCTTTACAATTTGCATATACTCTTCCCTCGAGAGCTGCTCAGGTTTTGTGCGATTCATGTTGAGACAATGAAGCTTTTGCTTGTTTATGCTTTAGGAAGTGGACCAACAGATTGTTCTAGGAAGAGCAAATGGACTAACCCCACCCTATGCTTTAGGACAGTTTTTGGCAAGATTTGATTTTTATTTGTTTTTTTTTGTTTTTTAGGGTACTTGGAGATTGATTTGGATCAGTGGGGTTAGTTGATAATTTAGGTGGGATGGGGAAGAAAAGGGGTTTGCCCAATTGGGTTCCTGATGGGTGGAAGGTGGAGGTTAGAACACTCAAGAAAGAAAAGAAAGAAAATGTGTCCCTGCTTTCTTGTTCATTCCTCTTTTCTTAATTTTACATTTGTTTTTGTTTTTGTTGTATTTTGCTTGTGGGATGATAAAGATTGATTCTTTTTGTTCTATTCATTTCTGATCTTCAATTGCAACTGTTATTCTTGGCTTAATGTGTACTAATATGATACAAAATCATAACTTTGCTTCCCATAACTATTTACCTGGTGTAACTAAGGGCTACTACTTTGTGTCTTCTTCTTGTTGGATAAATTAGCAAGCTTGATGCCTTGTTTCATCTGTATAGACAAACTAGGCAAAGTGATTGAACTTAGTAATGGATACTTTGTTGAGGTGCATGCAAGCTGATCCAAACATCACTATTAGAAAAAAAGAAAAAAAGGGCAAGTTTTTGGAGTTAGTCTTCTTGCTCTAAACAAGGTTTTAACTGAAGAGGTGCTAGTTTGCTTTTATGGCTGAAGTAGGTAAAGAATTCAACATGCACTTTTTTGTTAAACCTTGCAATGCCTAGACAATATAAGTATATGAAATGTCCTAGTTCTGATAAAAGTTGATCTTATATTTATCTTTTGAAATTAACTATATTAGGGCCTCTTTGTTGCACTAGATGGTCTATTTGTTACAATAGATGGGTTATTTGTTGCAACAAGTGGATTATCTCAATAGTTTGCTGTTGTTTTACTTACTTTCCACAGATGACCTATCTGCTGCAACATATGAGTTATCTGTTGTAAGAAAATTTGATCATTTGCTACTGTTTTGCTTTCTTTCAATAGATGGTCTATCTGTTAAAAATAAAATATATATGTAAATATTACAATAAATATTTTATCTATTATAATTTATAGATTAGTTTTAATATAAACTACTTTTGTTTATAGATTGTACATTCATGGCTTGTCCCCACAGAGCAAGAGTTGCAAATGTCATTCCTTTTAACTCTAGGAATTATTGACACAAAATCAAACCCTATAGTGAATCTGATAAAAAAAGAATTGGCTGGAGCAACAACGATCAAAAGGGAAGCACCTATTGTTTCTGGTGATGCTGATGATGTTGCAATAAATGTTGGTGTTGATATTGGTGATGTTGGTGCTAAAAATGGTGGTGAGCATGTTGATGATGTTGGTGGTATATATGGTGGATTCACCCCTTTCAGTGGACATACCACATCTTTTGCTCCTTCTTCTAACTCATGTTCTGCATGTAAATGTGAAGAATGCAAGAACAAAGAGGCTCAGTTAATATTTACTGGTGAAGATGTGAAAAAGTCTATTGATGCTCTTACTAGTGCTGCTAAGGAATTGATATCTAAGAGAGGTGTTATTCCATCAAGAAAAATTTCGGAGCCATTCACACCATTGAAGATTAAGAGGAGAAGAAAATCAATTTCCAAGATATTATCAAATATGAAAAAGAGACGACAAATTGCAACTACTCCTCTTCCTTGCAATGTTGATTCATCTTCAGGAGCCATAGAAGAGCAGCAGAAGTTGTAGAGGGTATGGGTTGCTGAAGTCATATTTTGTAAGGAGAAGAACCTGATATTTTGTAATGGTTGATGACAATATTTTATATTTAATAGATGTCCAGTTATTTTATTATGAATTCTATTTTGTAAGCTGAAGAACTTTATATGAATTGTAATTCATGAACACTTATCATATTTAGTTAATCATATTTTGTAATTGCCTATGACAATATTTTATATTATATAGATGTTCAGTTATTTTATCATGAATTCTATTTTATTCTTAGATTTGTAAAATATTAAATTATACTATTGAAACAAATGTTGCAGCAAGTTATAATCTGTTGCAACTCATCTATTGCAACTGATGAATCATCCATTGCAACAGATGAGCATACACGCTTAATTATTTTCAACGGATGGGTTATCTATTGCAACAGATAATACATATTAGACATTTGTTACAACAGATTTCTATATTTGTTGCAACAAATGATCATACTTCTTTGATTATTTTCAACAGATGGGTTATCTATTGCAACAGATGGGCTATCTATTGTAATTGAACTTCATTTATCACTAATTATGGGTTAAAGAAGCATTTCATATCAAAATAATCAATTGATCACTTTATTTGAGACGAATACAACTAGTTGATCATGTAATTATTTTATAATGCATCGAAAATGTAATTGAACTTATTAATTAAAAGGTAATTATAATTAAATAAATTTATTTATCACTAATTATGGGTTAATGAAGCATTTCATATCAAAATAATCAATTGATCATTTTATTTAAGACGAATACAATTAGTTGATCATGTAATTACTCTATAATGCATCGAAAATGTCATTGAACTTATTAATTAAAAGGTAATTATAATTAAATAAGTTTATTTATCACTAATTATGGGTTAATGAAGCATTTCATATCAAAATAATCAATTGATCACTTTATTTAAGACGAATACAGTTAGTTGATCATGTAATTACTCTATATTGCATTAAGATTATAATTAAACTTATAATTGAAAGATAATTATAATTAAATAAGTTTATTTATCACTAATTTTGGGCAAATGAATCATTTCATATCAAAATAATCAATTGATCACTTTATTTAAGACGAATACAGTTACTTGATCATGTAATTACTCTACAATACATTGAAAAATGTAATTGAACTTATTAATTAAAAGGTAATTATAATTAAATAACTTTATTTATCATTAATTATGGGCAAATGAAGCATGTCATATCAAAATAATCAATTGATCACTTTATTTAAGACAAATACAATTACTTGATTATGTAATTACTCTACAATACATTGAAAAATGTAATTGAACTTATTAATTAAAAGGTAATTATAATTAAATAACTTTATTTATCATTAATTATGGACTAATGAAGCATTTCATATCAAAATAATCAATTGATCACTTTATTTAAGACTAATACAATTACTTGATCATGTAATTACTCTACAATACATTGAAAATGCAATTCAACTTATTAATTAAAAGGTAATTATAATTAATTAACTTTATTTATCACTAATTATGGATTAATGAAGCATTTCATATCAAATATATCTAGAGTCGGTTGAAAATGATCAAACATATATGCTCATCTGTTGCAATGGATGATTCCTCTTTTGCAACATTTGAGTATCAGTTGCAACAGATGAGCATATATGCTTGATTATTTCCAATGGACGGGTCATCTATTGCAACAGATAATACATATTAGATATTTGTTGTAACAGATTCCTATAATTATTGCAACAGATGATCATATTTATTTGATTATTTTCAACAGATGGGTTATCTATTGCAACAAATAATGTAATAGATAATACATCTAATGCAAAATATGCATAATTTGTTGCAACATATGAGCATAAATAATATATTTTATAGGCGGAATAGTCTGGTGGACCCTTGTACTTGTATCTGTTTGTATTGTGAACCCTTCTACTTATCATTTAGTCATCTGGACCCCTGAACCCATCCAAACCCAACATTTTAAACACTTTTTTTTTATGTGGCATCCTATGTGGAAAGACTCCACATGGAGCGTGTGATACACACAAAGTAAGAGCGTGAGACGCCTTAAAAAGGCACTAACGGACAGATTTTGACCTTTAAAGGCCATCTCTTCTTCTTTATTTTTACTCAACACCATTGTTGGACAAATTTGAGCTTTTTTCTCCTCTTTTTCTCGATTTCGTCTCTTCAAATTTTTTCTCTTTTATTTTTGGCGCCGTTATTTTTTCCTTCGATCTACTCATCTTTTTTTGTGTGTGATTCTATTGTTTTTTGTTGGTTTGATTTTGTTAGTCTTCACGATGACAATTCGATGTTGCTACTGTGAAATATATGCTGAACTAAAGACATCAAGAACACCAACTAATCCTGGAAGAATGTTTTGGGGTTGCCAAAAATATTCATCCGGTAATGGGTGTGGATTCTTCCGATGGGCTGTGCAAATGATTCAGCATGCCAAGAACAATACAACATCAAGAATCCATCAACGAGTTCAAGGCAAGGAAGACAAGCAAGGCATAGAAGACAAGGAAGGCAAGGAAGACAAGGATCAAACACTAGTATTGATATCACTGTTATTGTGATTGTTGTTATTTGGTTTCTAGCCGTTGTTTTTAAGATATATTGATTTGTACTAAGTGTTATTTGATAATGAAATGGACTGCATTTGCTTCAGAAATTTGAATAGCAACTTCATTCAAATACAAATTCATACAGAAAAACAAAGTCTTCCCAATAGCAACTTAACACAAATTCATATAGGCGCCATTCATATACAAAAACAAAGTCTTCCAAATAGCAGAACGAAAACAGTTGGGATCAAGTCATTAATCAAAATAAAGTTAATTGGGATCAAGCTATTAAACTAAACAAAATGAAATCTAATGTGTGCCTTGAGTGCTTGGTGTGCCTTGAGTGCTTTTGTAACTCTCCTCTCGTAGCTGCCTTTGAGTAATTGTAGCTATTCCCTTCCACCTTAGTCCATTGGCTTTGTAACCAAGATCAATATTGGTAGGAGTTGAACTTGACAATGTAGCACTATGTAATACCCTATCAGTATTTCCAGACTGAGAGAACAACAAAAACATTAGCTTAAAGATGAACTAATATCAATTAAAGCAATTTATGTGTTTAAATGATAAAATGCATACCCTCTCAGTTACAGTGCCACCTGATCTAAATAAGAGACCATAAACAGTTGTCTTTGCTTTTTTTGGTCTTGGTTTCTTATATGCAAGAGTTGCACCACCTCTCAAAGATGTGCTAGTCTTTCTTTTTTGGTCAGCTGCATTAGAAGTTGATTGTTGAGTACTTAATTGTCTCACATCACTTGGAGTGCAACCTGCACTTGGAACTGCAGTTGGAGTGCAACCTGCACTTGGTCCTGCACTTGGAGTGCAATCTACACTTGAACTGCAATCTGCACTTGGACCTGCATTTACACTTGACTTAGCTTCCAATTGCAGCATTTGTAAAATTTGAAGTTGCAGCATTTCCAGCAGCACTTGTTCCAGCAACAACATTTTTCTACAAACATATATTAAAGTCAAAAGTATAACAAGAGTAAAATTCAGTAACAAAGAGATATTAAAGCACAACTTACCAGAGTTGGACATCCTTTCTTGTTATGTCCAAAAGTCTTACACACAGAACATTTCATTTTTCTTCCCTTTCATGTAGCCTTTCCAAACTTCTTCTTAACTGGCTCATCACTATCTTTTCTCCTTTTTTTCCTAGTCTTCCTGGCATGGTTGTAATTCCAGGTGGTTCAATGGCTAGTCTATCACTTTTTGGCCACATCTTTATGTTTGTCATACGTTGAATAAACTTATTATATGCTTTCAAGTATGTTTCCTTCTTATACCAGTGATCAACAAATGACTCTACAACCCAATCCTTATAATGAATTGTTGTAAGTGCATGGCCACAAGGAATTCCTTTTAATTGCCATGACCTACAACTACACACCTTATTTCTTAGATCAACAACATGTTTATA
This sequence comes from Solanum gracilifrons, assembly GCA_029582605.1. NCBI lineage: Eukaryota > Viridiplantae > Streptophyta > Magnoliopsida > Solanales > Solanaceae > Solanum > Solanum gracilifrons. Next base: position 7,173 of record JAJOOH010027718.1, read on the forward strand.
TGGTGGATCATGAATCTCAAAGCCAAGATCACCATTAAACTTTACCTCACAATTATCTGCAATTTTAACATTTTTTCTAAGAATATCCATAGCCATTGGTGATACATCAGTAATCCATTTTTCTGAAAATTCTCTCATTTGATTCATTATTTCCATAACTTTGACTCTTAATTCCTCTAGCATAGTGATTATTGATTTGAACCCAGCACCTAAAATCCAACTATTGAAAGTCTCACACATGTTGTTCTCAACCACATCACACTTGCTATGTTCTTTAAAATATTCCCTACATCATGCTTCTTTGTTATACTTTAACAAAGCTTCTACAATGCCTACTCCTAACTCACTCAAGTCATCAAGTTTGGACTGTAAAAATACCTCAAATGATGCCCTGGCAACCTGCCAGAATTTTCTTCTCCTTTCTTCACCCCTCCAGTCTTTCTTCCAGTTTGCCCATATATGTCTAGCACACCATCTAATTTCAGCATTTGGCAATACATCACTAAGTGCAAGATGAAGACCCTGTCAAACAAAGAACATTTGACATACAACAATGTTAAATATCAATTACTCCAAAAATGAAAGAATAAATTTAACAAATAGTATAGTAATACCTTCAGCATATCAGACATCATTGTTAGTCATTCACCTTCTGTAAGCTTCAAATCATGTTTGATACACTTGAGAAACCAAGACCATGTGTCCTTGGTTTCTTTATCAACTACTGCCCATGCTATAGGGTACATCTGATTATTTCCATTTTTGGAAATGCAAGATAGCAGTTCACCTTTACATACACATTTAAGAAATGCACCATATAAACCAATAATCCTTCTACACCCTTCTTTCCATCCACTTTTTAAGTAACCAAGACAAATATAAATGCTTATAAACACCTTTTTTTCTAAAATTGTGTTCTTGGATGTCCTAATAGATACAATAGTTCCAGGATTTGTGGTCTTTAATTGCTCAGCATAATCATACAACCTAGCAAACTCCTCATTGAAATCTCCCATATGGTCATTCATAACTCTTAATTTTGCCTTTCTACAACTTGTCTTACTAACATACAAACCATACTGATTTTGTATCAAAGACTGAATCTGATGTAGTTTGATGATAGGCTCACTCATAACTCTCCTTATAATGCTTACTAATCCAAATAGGGGTACACAGTTTGTTTCTTGTTCTTTTAAAACACTTATGGACAGGAAAATATGTTTTAACACTGAAGTTTCCAGTGTTACCATCAATACTTCCAAGAATATGCCAAGGACAACCCTTTTTCTTGATCTTTGCCCTTATCCTTTCCTACTCATTAGGTTTCAACTTAATATTAACACCCTTCTGAATAGAGTAAGTTTGCAGTGCCTCCCTGAACTCAATATGATTCAAAAATACAATATACAGTTGAAATAAAACCTTTTTAGCAGTTGGATCAAAGTAGATCTTTGTACTTTCCTTCCTAGGTATTGGATCTACCACTTTATCATTCTCAACAGGATCCCCTTCATCTTCACTAATGTCACTACCAGAATCTGAGTTATCAAAATAAGGGTCATCACCACCCAAATTGCCTTCAAATCTCATTCCCCTTTCCTTATAAATGTCTTCAAAACCAGCATCTATACCTACAGGACCAGATGGTATCTCATCTAGATTTACTCTATTAGCCTTTTCTTTAACTTGTTCTTGAATATTAGACTGCCTAGCTTGAAGCAACTCCCTATCCAAATCACTCAAATCATCAATATTTTCATCAACATCATAGAGTGAATCAGAATCAGAATGTTCTTCAACTCTAGGGGAAGGGGCTTGTTCTGCAACTAAATGGGACTGCTCTTCAACTAAAGGGGACTGATTTTGGTTTAAATCCCTATTTTCATTTTCATCAAATGGTTGAGATGAAGACACATCAGCCCTATCAACATTATCTTGTTGTGGAGATGAGGACACATCATCATTAGTGCTAGGCAATACAAGTATCTTCTCAACAACTAAAGGTATACTAATGGGATGTATAACATATACATCAACAAAATCAACACCCTTCAAACCATTAAGAAAGTTTAAAACATCAAAATTAGTACTTAACATGTAAAAAATACCCTTCTTGTTGACTCTACATCCAAATGTCTCAACATTTTCAACACCCAATTCCAATGCTATTTTATGAAACAACATAATATACAACTCATCTACATCTATATTAATCTTTTCAACACTTGTGATTTCATTGGCATACCTTAAAGTAGGATCAGATACAAAACAGCTCCCATAGTGAAATTGAAGTGTCACTATAGTTAAAGTCATTACCTTACGATGCCTGTAAAGTCAAAACAAAAAAACAACTACAGTTAAACCATAAACTTACCATGACTGTAACACAAAAAACCCTAATTTTTTAAAGGAAATAATAAATTGATGTAACAGTTAAAGCCATTAACTTACCATGACTATCAATACCCAAGACAATTGACCAGAAATAAAATATTAATTTTAGTCGAAATTGGGATTTTACGAAAAAACCCTACAATCTACCCAAATTCACGAAATATGCCATTGAAGTCACTCGAAGTCATACATTAACTAAGAAAGCATATTACACTAACATTACACCCAAACCAAAGTAAAATCCCCAAAAAATTTCAAAAAATCGAATGACAATCGACCCTAAAATCAAACATATACGCACGAGAAAATGAAAAAAATCAGAACTAATGCAAAAGGCAAGAACTTACAACGAAAATTGGAGTGGAACTGAGCTTTAACTGAGCAAAGGTTTGGAAAATCACAGACGTGTACGTGTTTGTGGAGAAATCGTGGAGAGGAGAAGAGGAAAAGTTGCGAAGGTTTGGAAAATTTCACCGGGGTTGTACTATTCTTAGTTTAATGTGAGTCATTTGCCATGTGGAATATAATATCATACGTGGATTATTATTTTTTTCTTTTTGGTCAACGTGTACGTGTTTGTGCAACACGCACCATACCACATCAAAAAAAAGTGTTTAAAATGTTGGGTTTGGATGGGTTCAGGGGTCCAGATGACAAAAGGATAAGTAGAAGGGTTCACAATACA
>JAJOOH010027730.1:0-11466 GCA_029582605.1 Solanum gracilifrons
ATAAGGTAAATTTTCTGTATATATATTGAACCCCTTCAATGACAAAGAGAAAGTTATAGCGCAGCGACAAGTCTCCTTGAAGTTAAGCTTCACGTCGAGAGTTTGAATCCCTATGTTAGCGTTTATTTTTTTATTTTAGTTTCAGTTCCATTATTTCACTTTTTTAAAAAAAAATTTGAACCCCTTGTACGAAAATATTGGGTTCGTCACTGCTCGAGAACCATTGTTGGCTCCTAAGAAAACTCTTCATCTGGCTGACTACTTAGCAAAAAAATTGACTCGAGCAAATTAAACGCTTTAAAGAGAAAAATATAACTCAATTGTCTCAAAGACTCATTTAAGCGAACTGTAATATTCGCAAAAGACTTTAAAGAAAAATTTTCTGAAAATAAAATAACTCAACTCTAGCTATTTATGAAGCCTCTAAGTTCAACATGGACATTAGGACAAGATCTTGACGCCCCGAAGTAAATAATGAAATGAAAAATGGGGCATTTTGGAATGCAAGGAGGAGTCACAAAAACTCTCAAATGGGAAGTGCAAAGTGTTCTTAACGAAGCGCCTATTCATGATCATAAACACATATATCTGTATCACAAAAAGATGCAGGTCGAATGAGATCTATACATTGAATGTATGAGTATGTAATATAGCCAACGCGAAATGATAGAATGAAAGGATTGTAATAGATATAAATATATACTCAATTGAATGTAAAGAAATAAAGGAGTGAAATTATTTAAATTTTACAAAATACTTAATCATCTATGAACTCAACATATTAAGTAATATGATAAAAATAAACTTTTAACTCTATTTGGGAAATTCTCTAACCGACAATCAACACAGTTGACACCCAATTTTGACCCTCCTTGATAGGAATTAGTTTTAAGATTCTTTAATTTCAAGTAATTTGAAATAATTAGCTTTACGAGGTTCAAATATTTTTTCAAGTTACTTTTAAGAATTTTAGTTACTTTTCATAATATTCTAAATATTTCAAATAATAAATATATGTATATTTTATATATATAATCAATATATCTTATAAACAAAAATCACCTCAAGATTTTACATTTTTAGATAAGTACTTTATTAATTTACTTTAAATCATAATTGCCATTTCAAATATTAGTTTGTATTTTAAAACAATTACTTTGTAATCAAGGTAATTATTTTATATCGTTAGAATTAAAAAGCTCATTAATTAATTTCTATAAATTCATCATATTTAGCTTTTGGCCGAATTCACCAATTATCTCAATTTGGCTAATTTTTAACTCTAAATGGTTATAACCGTAACCCACTTAGCCCTTTTGAATTTGCAATTTTTAACCATTCTCTAACCTTACCTCTAGCTTATTTAAATAATCACCACGGGCCCTTTATTTTTGAATACGTTTTCAACAACACCATCAACCCACTGTCCCCAAACCCAACTCCCCACTTTTCCAACTCCAGCAATTCCCAACAACAAGACCTAAATCACAACCCACTCCTAAACAACGCAAAACCGGCCCAATTCTCAATTCCTCAAGAGATCATAAGCGAAACAGCAGTAGTAGCGGCATCTTAACGATGCCAACGGAAAGCATCTCTAAACGTTCAGAAACCCAGAACGTTGTACAGTAGCAGCAGCAAAAGCGAAGCGCGTGCTTCGTCCTTGCAACCTTGAGATCTTGCCACGAAGCACGCCAAGAACAATCGAATCATCTCAGCCGTCTCTCACCCTTTCTTCTCCCGAAAGGGTTGAATTTTCAGAAAAAAGGTGTTTAGCCGGAATGGTGAAACAATTTCGGATTTGAAATTCGAATGGGCCCTTGTTGATACGGATTTTTTATCCTTTTTCCCTCCATTCCGAACCCTAAATTCCTCGTATTTTACCCTTTTTTTTCCTCAGTTGGGGGAAGATATTTTTAAGTTGAATTTTTTTTTTTTTGGGCAGAGACCATTTTGGATAAAAAATATTGAAAAAAGGGGAGTCAAGAAAAAGGCAAAAGATACATAGGATTTTAGCAAATATCAAACTAAGGAAATTAAGTTTTATAGACTGTATTCAGGAACCGATCCTTTTTTTTCGGAGACATTCTTGTTGCTTCTCGGTGCTCTCGAAGTTTGTGTGTGGTGTTGGAAGAAGCCTGCTGACTCTGCTGCTCGTCAAGTTCCAGTATCGCTGCCCAGAAAGAGTTAAAGCCTTCTCTTCGGCATCATTAAATCCAGTTCTTTTATGTTATTCTATTTGTGATGTGTCATTGTTTGTGTCCCGTGCTCCGCTTATTTATTAACTTTGTTTTGATCTCTATATGTTAGGATTCGGTTAATGAGCTTTAACTGGTAATAACTTGTCTTCCTATAGGAGTATTTATCTGTGTATAAATTCTATTTTGGAGTTAGTTTGGTGTTATTTGCAAGCATGTTCAGTCTATTCCGGCTTAACCATGATTTCTTCATGATTTGTTTCTCTTATGTCGTATTTCCTCATCTTCTGGTTTTGGTCGAATGTGAAAAAAGATTATATTTTTTTGGGGTAGTCTGCAGTACATGTTCCATCTTACCATTTATGAATTGGTAATATTTGCTTTAGTTCCCCTATGGATTTATTTTGAAGATCTCTATCCTGCTTATATGTGAGTTTTCCATGTTTATTATTAGTAGCTTTCTTGAGAGGTTATACTTTGTTTTCCTTCTCTTTCCTTTTCTAAATAGGCAGGAGTAAGACCAACAACGAGTTATTGTTTGGAATGTCGGTATTTTTAAAATTATATTATTGTCACCAACTTGAATCTCGAAGTAAGATGAGTGTTTTAGCATAGCTGGTTGTTACCACCTAATGACACATTTGTCGTGTTTAGTCATTTGAATGTGACAATGATCTGTTCTAAAAGATTTGGCTGGCTGCTGTTTATTTTTATTATTTTATCTCGTCCTTTAGCATGTTAGATTAGCTTCATTAGGCTCCATTGGTAGAGTTATTTCTGAATATAGCATGTGATGTTTTATTTGCTAATTATGCAACATGTTTCCTCTTGAGTTAATTGTTGGTAAATGGTTATGTATTCCCTGGAATATAATATGTTTATAAGTATATATATATATATGCATATATGTGCTACTGTTTAGTGTCACAGTTTGCTTATTAACTTTGTCATTATTAATTTGGTTCATTTAGTCTTCTTTAGAGTCGCATGTTCGGCCTAATTCGAATTTCTTAAGTGGCTTTCATTTTAATTGAATTTCGTCTTGTTTAAGTTATATCTCATTTGTTTCTATTACTTTGTATTCTAATCCTTGTCATTATTTTTGTTGCATGTGAAACTATACGAGTCCGCTTGGACTTCTATTTTCCCTCTCCCCTTGCATTTCAGATGGGACATAAAGGCCCCAAATCTTTTTTTTCCCGAGTCGGCCAGCCATAAAGTCGACGTACAGGTCTCGGGGTTGAAAAACATTGGAGCAGATTGGTGAGCTGAAAAGTTGGGCCGAAGGCCCACTTCTTATTTCAAATTGTATATTGTTATTTATTAGGCCTAAGTCCATTAAGTCGTTATTCTTATTTATGTTAGAAGTCTAGGACAGGTGAAAGAATTGGGCCAAAGGCCCACATATAAAAAGTATATTTCTTTTTTATGTTAGTTTAGGACAGGTACAGGTGATTCAAATGGGCCAAAGGCCCAAAATGAAAATGAGCCCAAATACTGGCTCAGGCGAACTGGAAAACCAGATTTGGGCCCAAGTTTCTTTCCCACTTTGTTTTTATTATATTTGTTTACTTGTTATCATTTGCTATTAATCTTAAGTTGTTTAAAAAATTCAAATCTCCAAAAGACACCCATTTTGAATTAATCACTTAAATCGTTCGTCTTTTACTTGACTTAAAAAATAAATATATAAATAATTTTACAAAAAATACTTTACTTAGATAATATTTCAATATTTTTTTTCTCCCTTAAAATAGTTCTAACTATAAAAATTGCTCAAATCAAATTAAGTTAGTCTTTAACCAAATAATTAATTGTCGGACAACCACATTAGCGAGTGTTCTAGATGCTTCAAAATCCTTCCTAGAACATTAATAAGAACCCTGAACCCTTTTTAAGTTTTCACTAGATTTCTGTTTGTCTTTTGAAAATAACAATTTTCTTAATTTTACTTTAAAAATTAAGTGACGACTCTTAAAACTAGTCTTAAATTATATTTAAATAAAACAGAATGGGGACTCCGCTGGAGATTTAAATGGTTCTAACCTTAAGATTAAGTTATTTGGCTACATGTTTTAACAGTCTACTTGTTTTATCTATCACATATATTGAATTGTGGCATGCACCCGATTCTGCCAAACATCAAATATATTGTATTAGGAAAAAAGGCGGTTATATGGTTTACCACGGCGGTCCTTCAGAAAAAATACAAGTTGAATTCTTCGAAAGTGATAAACGAATAGTTGGCTTATGGTCATCCAACGTCGTTTATTAGACTTCACCCCGTTGTTTGTCCGACTCGGGTAACTGTCATTTCTTAACCAATTCTAGTCAACCTAGAGTAGAGCGAAACCAAATCCAAATCTAAGAATTAGCCTAAGACGACTTAATACCCAAGGTGTATTAAGTCCATTAGTAAAACCGCCAAAAATCATGTCCAAGGTCCACGACCTAACAACATATCATATTATTTGACATTTGAAAGATGTATGTGTGAAAACCTGATTGTTGCTTATTTGGGGTAGGGAATCTTAACTGTGCTTTATTTTGTAGGTATCGATCGATTTCCTAAATTCGACATGGTAGTGGAAGCCCCAATTTTGCTCAAGATGTGGTACAACGACCTCACTAAAGTTCACAAAAAGGCCCTCACCAAATATATAGGGGCCCTAACAGAACTCATCAATATGGTCGGGTGGCCCGACCTAATTGAAGTACTCACAGGTTATTGGGACAACGAGAAAATGGTGTTTCGATTTGGAACCATAGAAATCACCCCGACAATTGAGGAAATTCGGGACGGAATAGACACAGTCGGTATAGGGCTTGAAGGAAGAGTGAGAAAATGGGAAAACATCATAATCCCTAACAAGCCTACCCTCGAGGATATTGTAAACTAGCTCGAATTAAGAAAGGATTGCGCCTACTAGGCCGAAGGTTCTAGCGTTTCTTTTATGGATCTCTATGTCAGATTCGGGCATGCGAGCTTCTATGCGAATTACAACTAAGAGAACAGGGTCACTTTCAGAGAATTGGACGAGATCAGATCTTTGGCATTTACTATCGCGCAATTAGGCACCATGATTTTTCCACACGGCCCGAGCCTCAGTATCAACACCCGGGTGATAATGCTTGTGCACACTCTATTCCACGGGTATCTAAACCAAGGGCAAGTGAAGTACTACCCTATCGAACATGTCATCCTTTTCGACATGTACCATGCTCTGGGTAGGTGTAAGACATCGTTACTTTTAGGGTTGTAATCTCCTCCTCCAATGGTGGATAATGAGTCACTTAATGAAGAGACACAGAACTCAGGAGCTCCATAACCTCGATGAGCATAATGCTTTTAATAGTTTGAATGACATGTTGTTCTGGGCAGACTTAGAAAAAAGGAGAACTAGAGGAAGATGGGATCAAATTTTCTCCGAGTTGAGAGAAGAAGATATTCAGTGGATGTTCGACCATTTTATCTCGAAAGATGTCATAGTACGGGGCGACAAACAACTTTTGTTTCCTCTACTAGGTATTCGGGGTATCCGCCCGTATACACCCATCTCAGTCCTGAGGCAATTTGGGAGAAGCCAGACTACTCCTCCAGACGCAGACTATAGTATCTATGTATTCGACATCGGGGATGATAGAGTGCATGAGGCTTCAAAGATGCTAAGAGAATGGAAAAAAGTCGTACGAATGAACAAGGACACCAATGTCGCAAATTGATTTAATGCTGGGTACGATGAAACCCACAAAGCTTTGTTGAAGGGCAATATACAAGGTATCTCTTTCTCAGTTCCGAACATTTACCGCAGTGTAGAGGACAAAGAGTCCAAAGCTTTGATAGAACTAAGAGAGGTAAGAAGAGAAGCCCAGGAAATGTACGAGAAATTTCTTCGAAAGAAAGAGAAGGATAAGTACACCCTCGAGAGCGTAACACAAGAATTAGAAAGCTTGAGAAGCTATTTGGGAGAGCTCAACTTATGGATTGGAGATAAGAAAAGCGGAATATGTCTCAAAGGCTAGGAAAAGAAAGGCCGCCAGAGCGAATGATACTTTCTAATGATTCAATATAGGCTTCAGCATCTCATGGCACAGAACAAGAGGAGCAGATCAGAAACAGGGCCATCGCAGACATCTTAGTGGACTTCGCCCCTGCGTTGGTTTTTTCTATGTGTACTTGTTGTTATTTACCCCTGTGTGGGCTTGCATTTCTTGTATTTTGGCACTCTTTTCAAATGACCCCTGTGTGGGCCTTTCCTTTTGTATTTTTCATTTATTCCCTACTTCCCCTGCTTATTTTCACTTTTTGAACATGATTTTATATGCGAAATTTGCTTTGGGGTAACAAAATGGTTCAATTCTACACATACATCTTTCAAATACGCTAGACCTACCTTGGCACAAAAGGGCCCCCTACTTGTTTAGGACGAGGGTTAGTCGTTTGTGTGCTTTAACTATTTATGTGATATTGTTGCTTTGAATGACAATATATTTTAGCCCACTTCTTTTCGAAAATTTTCTGAAATCTCCACAATTCTAAATACAAAGTCACTAACAAAATGTCCGACCAAAATTTCATGAGTCTTGAGTTTTTCAGCCAGAAATAAAATCCTTCTACCAAATCCTAAAACATTACTATGTCATTTCAGGAAAGGTAAAGTTGCCGCTAAGATGGAAAAGGGCAAGAATGTGAGGTGAAGACGACTGAGGAGAATTTAAGGATGAAACTGCGTCGATTCAAACAAGAGATCTGAAAGATAGGAGAAAGAAGAATAGAAGTGGAACTAGCTACCGCAGCTGCGCAACCCAAAAGTGCAGCACTGGACGCGAAGTTAGAGGCTAAGATGGCAACATATGCTATCATGAACAAAGAGACGGTTGCTATGCGGAAGGAACATGATGTCTTCAACAATGATACAACTATGAGACTTCAGAAAATACGCAGAAAATGCCCTTTCTTCAATCAAGAAGCCATTAGTGGTCCCGAAGACACTCACCCTAGAGCTACTGAAGAAGATACCGATGAGGACATCATCTACATGCCTCCCTTCCTGGGACGTCTGAAAGGAGTAGACAAAAATATCACTCTCCCGACTTACGAGCGGACACATAGCGTGGGGGTAAGAGTCGTGTCGTGTGCTCTCATTTACGAGCACCTTAAGGCTTCACGCATATTGAAGCCTCTCGAAGGAACCACTTCCGATTTTGGGTATGAAAACTCTCAAAAGACGTGTACCTACCACCCGAACCAAAGAGGACACACTATAGAAGAATGTGTGGAGCAAAAGGCAGCAATCCGCAACCTGATCAATGTTGGAGAGATCCCGTTTATGTGGGGTAAGAACACCGTCCTTACCTGTGACCAACCGGAGCCCAGTATGCTGGTCACTGAGTGCACTTTGTTTTATTGTCACTACTTCACGCCTTTCAAGAAAATGTTGTTGGAGATCTATAGTCAATTGGCTCAAAAAAGGGTCTTGGCCTCTATTAGAAAGGATGACGAAGCTATCGATCCCGTTGGAATTGAAATCTGGAAACCCAGCCCTTATCATGACGCCATAGATCACAACATTGAAAAGTGCCTTGAGTTTCGCTATGACGTGGAATCCCTCATCAACATGGGAAAGATTCAAGTTGAGTTTGTCCTTCGTGATTAATGCGACGATCGGAAGAATAATGGCTTGGATGGAGGCACATTTTATCTTTAGGAGTTTTATTGTCTGTTTTTCAGTTTCCTTGTAATCGCCAAAAATGAATGAATGAAATTGAAAATTTCCTTTGTATTCGAACTACGTAGGGCCTGAATTCTTCTTCGGAGATACGTATGCAGCCTTTCAAGGCCCGACCCCTATCTTTTAAAAAAAAATTGCCCCTTCATTCTACAAGGAAACATTGAGTTCAGATCAATAGATGTCAGACGATGCAGCAAGGAGACCTTAGTTCAACGCAATTTAACCTTTCTGAGTCACCAGCCTCGAAATAAAATTAGCAAATTCCTACTTGTTCAAAAAATCAGTCTCCACTATTCGTGGGTTAACGTGTTCTCAAACGAAGCAACTCTTATATGTTTATATGCCCTCTATGTGATATTTTGCATTATTTGTCCTGAATCAAAATTAACAGATTTGCCTTTGAGTTGTTTTTCTCTACAGGTAGATAGAACTGATCTGTGTTGATACACTGACCAATCATCCTTATTTCACTAGATCTAAAGGTCCTACAGATTCTTTCCCCAGTCAAAGTTCACAGAGGGGAAAAGCAGTAATGGGTGATAACAATGAAGAGATTGGCCTTACCGATGTTGTCGTGGCTCAACCCGTCATTGCTGACCAGAACGAACTAATTATGCAGTTGATGCAGCAGATCACTGAGATGCGGATCAAGATGCAGAGAAGGCAAGATTTGTCTAATCCGGTTTTTTCTTTCAATGCTCCAGCAGACGGAAGGCCTCCAGTTCACTTTCCTCCTTCGAACACAGAACAGGCTCAAAATCCACCCTCCAGTCCTGCTCAGAATCCCTCAATAATCGACCTAACCACCCAAAATCCCCATTATGCCTCTGCCTCTTATCAAACACCACCCCCTCCTCAAAACACCAACCTCCAAGTGCCACTTCCTCCCCAAAATGTCAACCTCCAAACTGGTCCACCCCTTCAAAACCAAAACGTTAACAACCCGCACACTTCCCTCCATCACCAAAATCAACATACCAACCCCTAGACTTTCCCTCAAAACTACCAAGCCACTCAAAATTCCCAAAGTCCCTCCATCGCTCCACCCCTACCTCAGAAAGTCACTTTCCAAATCCCGATCCCTAATGAGCATGACGCCAATGGTTCTAAGCTCGACCGCTATGAGTAGCGAGAGAGAGAGTGGAGGTCAAAGGAAGAGGCCGCCAAGCTGGATATAAAGAAAGAGATCCGAAAGACCATGAAAGAGTTACAGTGTATTCCTAAAGTCACCGGTTTAAGTTATGAGGATTTATGCATTCATCCGAATTTAGGCTTCCCGAAAAGGTTCAAGGTGCCAAAGTTCGACGTTTTCAGAGGAATAGGGAACCCCTTAGCGCACCTGGGGCCTACTGTGACCATCTCATGGGAGTTAGAAGAGATGAAGTTTTACTGATACGGCTTTTTAGCCGAAGTCTGAGTAGAGAGGCTTTAAAATGGTTTACATCGCATGAAACGAGACAATGGCCTAGCTGGAATGCTTTGACTAAGGACTTCATCGAACGATTCGCCTACAATGTAGAGATCGTTCCTGATCGTCATTCTTTGGAAAAAATGAAGTAGAAATCCAATGAAAGTTATAGAGAATTTGCATACAAATGGAAAAATAAGGCAGCTAGAGTTTGACCTCCTATGTCTGAGAAGGAAATTGTCGAAGTATTTGTGCGGTTCAAGAGCCCGAATATTATGATAGAATTATGTTCTTTTTTGGAGCAAAGTTTGCTTAGATAGTAAAAGTAAGTGAGACTATTGAATATGGACTAAGAATCGGGAAGATTGTCCGTGTTATTGCCTCACCCGGAGTTTCCGGATTGTTGAAGAAGAAAAGAGAAGATGTGTCTTCTATCTCTTATGAGGGGAAGAAGACCCCAAGGAAATCCTTATCATACCAAGGTCGTTCTCGACTTTCACAAAGTTCGTACCTAACTTGTTATGCACACGCTGATTACCAAAATACCCCTTCCACCCAGTTACCAAAATACCCATCCCCCCAATTATCAAAATAATCCCCCTCCTAGCCACCAAACTCCTCATCCTATCTACCAAAATCCCCTTCCCGTTTACCAGACTCCATCTCATCACTATCGAAATGCCGCCCCCAACTGTGCCAATGTTCAGACAAATTACCAAACGCCTCCCCCAATGTACAAACTCCAGCTCAACTTTATCAAAATACCCCCTCGAACTACCAGGCTCCACAACCAAATTACCAAACCAACTCATATCCCAGATATCAAGCCCTCCGTCCAAACGCTCCAAATTAATGTCAAATGCCTCCTCCGCAACGAGGAAATTACGATCCCCCCTATCCTAGATTTGAGAAGAAGCCTGCTATAATTTTCACTCCACTTATTGAAAGCCGAACAAAGTTGTTCGAGTGATTAAGTGCGACAGGATATATTCATCCAGTGGGGCCCAAGCCGGTTGACACTAGCTCAAAGTTTTACAGACCAGACCAGAGGTGCGCATATCACTCTAACAGTGTTGGACATGATATCGAGGACTGCATCAACTTGAAACATAAGATCCAAGACCTGCTTGACCAGAACGTGGTCTCTCTTCAGACGGTCGCTCCCAATTTCAATAGTAATCATTTGCCAAATCATGGAGGCGTCATTATCAATATGATAGAGACAAATGATGATTGATGTGTGACAAAGGCAATAGTTTCGATCACTCTTGATGAACTGGAAAGGGCTGTAGCTTTCTTGAGCATTAGAGAGAAGAAGAAGTTTGTGATTCTGACACTCGAGAAAGCTGTTGGCTCGGTGCTACGAGAAACTCTTACCCGACCAAAGTTTGTGATTGAAATGGCTGTTACCCAGGGTATGACCAGATCTAGCAGGTGCTACACGCCAGAAGAGCTGACCCAGGGCGTGCAGAAGAAGGACCAAACAAAAAGGTCAATCAGTGAAGTCGGGCCGAAGAGTTTTGGACAAAAATGCAGTCGAAAGATTATTCAATTGTGAAGAATTTAGAGAAGACGCCGGCTCAGATCTCTGTGTGGGCCTTATTGATGAATTCGCAGTTGCATAGGCAGGCTCTGATGAGGGCTTTGGATGATACTTTTGTGCCTATGAGTACTAACAGGGAAAATCTAGCAGACATGATAAATCAGGTCATTCGAGGATACCAAATCAATTTCTGTGATGAAGAGTTGCCCTTTGAAGGCAGGATACACAGCAAAGCTCTGTATGTCACCATCAAATGTCGGGAAAAAGTTATAAATCATGTTTTGGTTGACGATGGATCTGGTCTCAACATCTGCTTTCAACTCTCACGCAGCTGAAATTTGACTTGGGAAAGGTTCAACAAAACCAGGTCAATATGAAAGCTTTCGATGAAGTGCAGAAAGACACGATAGGGGCAGTAAATTTGGATATTCAGATAGGGCCTGCAGAATTCAATGTGGAGTTTCAGGTGTTGGATATCAATACTAGCTACAATTTGCTTCTTGGAAGACCGTTTATCCACATAGCTGGGGTTGTGCCTTCTACCCTTTACCAACTGATGAAATTTGTTTGAAAAGACCAGGAATT
>JAJOOH010027742.1:0-11659 GCA_029582605.1 Solanum gracilifrons
GAAGTATAGGAGAAGTATGATGGCGGTAAAGGAATTGGAAGAAGTACAGGTTACCCTAAATTTCTTTGAATTTGGTTAATTATAATATTCACTTACTTTTTTTTTTTCAAAATTATTAAAGGTGGACCTTTTATTTAATAAATAATATTCTTTTTGTTTTTTGTTTTCAGTTTCTATATTAATAAAATCTCTCTTTGATTTTTATGTCCTTCAAAAGTAAATTATTAAAAAAAATGGTTAATATTTAGTTTTAATGGCGTACTAATCTCACTTATAGAATAATAATACTCGATTAAAAGAATGAATATGCATGGATCTCAAAATTTCAAGTACTTTTATTGTTCAACGAAAATACATATCTAATCCCATATTAATTTTCGTATTAATAAGACTATCTCAATAATTTTTTTAAAATGAGATTTGTAATGATATTTATTGTTGAATTTAATCATTCGTTGGTAGAGTGTGTAGAAATAATGATAAATAGAGTGTATTAATAGTGCTTGCATTAGTAATATTTGTATTAGTTATGCTTGAATTAGTTGTACATGTTGTTTGGTTTGGTGTATTGAAAAAAATATGCATTGTATAAAAATATTTATTATAAAAGTATCCTCCATAATTATGTTTGAAAAGATGTAAAAGTACTTTTGAGGGGCAATTGGGTCTTTAACCATGTTAATACATGTATTAAATTCCTCTGCATTACTAATACCAAGAGTCGTCAATACAGGTTAGGCCTGTTGGGCCGGTCTGGCCTAACCCGTGATTTGATAGGATTGGACTAAGACTTTTTGAGCTCATCTAGCCCGGCCTAAATAAGTCTGCTGATTTGTAGGGCTTGAAAAATATGAATAGAGACGGTTCATGGGCCAAATAAAATCAATTAAAAAATAAAAGGGAAAATTGTATATAATAGCAAACTATTAATTCAAATTAAATGCTATAAATATAGTTTGATTTAATTTCTATTACCTTTGTCAAAAAAAATATAGTTTGATTTAATTGTACCTCATAGCAAACTGTTGTTATTTCACCTCTCTCCTGGTAAATCTCGCTCGCCACTCTCGTTCTCTCCCTCGCCTCTCTCGTTTTTTATACAAACTCAAGTGTATAAAGTGCATTTGTGTTTGTATAAAATGAGAGAAAATTATATATATACATATATTTTCGTTCCCCTCTCCCAGATCTCGCTCACCACTCTCCCAAATCTCGCTTTCTCACTCGCCTCTCTCACTTTATACAAAAAACGCAAATTGTATAAAATGCGTTAGTATAAAGCGAGAGAAAATTGTATATATACATATATTTTCGTTCCCCTCTCTCCCCTCTCCCAGATCTCGCTCACCACTCTCCCAGATCTCGCTCTTTCACTCGCCTCTCTCACTTTATACAAAAACCCAAATGTATAAAATGCGTGAAAATTGTATATATAGATATATTTTCGTTCCCCTCTCTCCCCTCTCCCAGATCTCGCTCGCTCACTCGCCTCTCTCACTTTATACAATTGATCTTTTTGTATATGTATACCAAAGCAGATTATACAACTGATTTCTTTTGTATATGTTTAGCGAAATATACATATTTATGTTTGCTATGGAGCGCAATTATGCAAACTTTGTTATAACATACAAATATGAATTTTGTGTTTGCTATATGTGAAAAAATTATAAATAAAGTATTAAAAATAATAAGAGTCCAAATTCAAAACCTATTTAATATTATAAGTTAAATACAAATTATGTTTATAGAATATGTACTACATAAAATAAAAATTCTCTAAAAATTATAGAAATTACTATGTAGGTCGTAGCATATGTAATATTGTCATAGTTTTTGTGTTTTATTATGATCATTAGAAAATTATTAGTTAATATTTCTATTTATCTATTTTTGCTTTTACTTGAAATCAAACTTAATAAATATTATAAAGATAATTTTATTTGTGGATTGATCAACAAGTAGTTACACTAACACTATATATTATTGTCTTGTCGATATTTATGATAATAATTTGATTTAAAAAATTATACTTTTAAAAAGGGAAAATTATACTCCCTCCGTTCCATTTTATGTGGCACCATTTCCTTTTTGGTCAGTCCCAAAAAGAATGTCACATTTCCTTATATGATAAGTATTTAAAGGTACAATTCCTCTTTTACCCTTGTTGGTCCACTTAATCTTAAAATAATACTCCAATACATTTATGAGGAGAGAGAAAAGTGGGTCTACTTTTTAAAGGGCAATTTGGTAAACATTTCAAAGTCTTCATTTATTTCTTAAATTCCGTGCCCGGTCAAATGTTGCCACATAAAATGGGACGGAGGGAGTATATAATAGCAAACTATTAATTCAAATTAAATGTTATAAATATACTTTGATTTAATTGTACCCTATATCAAACTATTGTTATTTTCGCCACTCTCCCTGGTGAAATCTCGCTCGCCACTCTCGTTTGGTGGCAGTCTCGCTCGCCTCTCTCGCTTTTATACAAACACAAATGTATAAAATGTGTTTGTGTTTGTATAAAGCGAGAGGAAATTGTATATATACATATATTTTCGTTCCCCTCTCTCCCCTCTCCCGAATTTCGCTCGCCACTCTCCCAAATCTCGCTCGCCTCTCTCGCTTATACAAGCATAAACGAAATGTATAAATTGCGCTTCTGTTTGTATAAAGCGAGAGAAAATTGTATATACACATGCAAATACATATATCTTCGTTCTATACACTTATAATTATACAATAAAAATATTTCCCTGCCCAGTTTTCTTTTGCCTTACTCTCTTTCTCGTTTTATATATACACAGATTATACAATTGATTTTTTGTATACAACTGCTTTCTTTTGTATATGTCTAACGAATTATACAACTGCTTTCTTTGTATACGTATAGCGAATTATACAACTGTTTTTTTGTATATGTATAGCGAATTATACATATATATGTTTGCTATGGAGCGCAAATATGCAAACTTTGCTATAACATACAAATATGAATTTTGTGTTTGCTATATGTGAAAGTTGCTCATTTAAAAAAGTGTGTGCCCGGCAGAGCCCGTAGCCAACGTACTTGTAGGCTGGGCTGACCATTTTCTAGCCCACAAAAAAGGAGGTAGCCCGACCTATCAAATTCAAAGCTTGTATGGATTGGTCCAAATGGAGTGTGTTAGCCTATATTGACATATCTACTAATATATAAAAATTCATGCTATTAGTAATACACTCATCAATGCACAATGAAGTGTACCATGAAGAAAAAAAAAAGTACCAAACAATATTTATTAATAAACAAAGCTAATTTAAGCATTATTTTTGTTAATGCACTCTAGCAAACGATCTGTTATTGTGTAAGAAAAAGTATTGATCTTTACTTCGTGGGGTATTTTTTTTTTTATAGAGTTACTTTTCAATCGTTATTTGCCACATAATCATATACAATATTTTTTAGTATTTTACTTTTTTTTACTTCTTCATAATATCTCACACATAATTTACCTTAAAAAAATTATTTATTTATTTTTAAGTGCAGTAACTACATATATCGATTGTGTACTTTTTTCTTTTTTGGTCCTAAACTAAATTTGTATAAAATTTGATTAGGACTTTATGGAATTTTAAAAATAAGAACATTGGACCTATGCCTTTGGACGGTTGAACAGAATTCTTTCAATTATCACATCTAGCAAGATAAATTTTGCTAAATTTATGTATTGTTTCTAGTCAATCAATTTTTAAGCTAAAAAAAGCCTTTTTTATCTGCATATTTCCTTTTACTTCATCTTTAATCTCTAAAGTCTATTCGTTTTAACTATGCACTTATTAGTTTTGGGGATTTTAATTTTTTTAATTTGTTTTGGTGAAACACTATTATGTGTCTAGCCAAATAATTAATAGAGTACCAAATAGTCAAATAATTAAAATAAATATAATTTAGATTGCACTGAATAATTATGTCCAATTCATTTTATGCATGGTGGAGACAACGAGACCAAAGAGATTCTGAATGAATTAAACTTATATGATACAAGAAGGTTGAGAACTTGAAGGACATGGTGGTATATATTATCTCTATGCTTCATTTTCATATGCATCTATTCAGAGGCAGATTTAGAATTTAAATTTTATCTATTCAATTTTTAAAGTTTTTCATAATGTATCCATCGTATTTTTATAATTATGGATCCATGTTTACCAAAGTTACAATTCTAATGGATTTTTATATATAAATTTTGCTTGCTCAAAAAATGGTATTTAGTTGAATTTGTTGTAAGGTTAAAAAAAGTAAATTTTAGGTTTAGCAAATATAAAAATTATATTTGTATGTTATAGATATAGTTTGTATAATTGCGATTCATAGCAAATTTTATGTTTGCTATGACTATTAATCTATATATTTCGATATACATATACACTGCATTTGTATATTTCAGTATATATATACAGTGCATTTGTATATTTTGGTATACATATACACTGTATTTGTATATTTCAGTATACTTATACATAAAAACATGTCATGTCTTGATCTATATATTTCGATAATCTGTATATTGATTTGTATACAAACTAAAACATAGTAATTGTATATAAACAAAATTACTACATATATACATAAAGAGATTATACAAACATGTCTTGTTATGTATAACTATGGAAAGTATACAAACAACAAATTGAATTTGTTTAAACAAATTAAAAAAATAGTAATTGTATACCGAAATGAGTAATTGTATACCGAACCAGATGACAAAAAAATGGATGTTTGCTGCGAATTACAAATAAAATAAACTATGACTATAACATTTAATTTGAATTAATAGTTTGTTATTTCATACAATTTCTCCATAGCGTATAAAGAACATCAATATAATTAAATAAGCTAAGTGAGCAAATCAGTAAAATTGAAGTGTCATTGCTTCAATTATTATTTTGATAACAACTTTAAGTGTTCATTCTGGAATCAGACATTCCGGTATGAATATTCTCTATGAGTCTGTTTTAAACGAGAAAATGATGAGAGAAAACTTTAGAATTGAGAAAACGTTAATATAATGTTTTGTGTTGTTAAAATGTCAATTTCTTTATCAGTGAATAATTTAGATATTTATAGGGGACAAGGCACAAGTATTCTCTAGAGTATAATCAAAATCTCAAAGACACGTCTAAACTTAACTAGGTGTATAATTCAAGTAAAATCAATGAATTTAAATAGAATCCACCTTAAATCCGCATATGTCAACATCACTCCTTTTTTCCTTTTCTACCCATATGCACCACAAAAGAATACACACTAATAGAAATAATGGGTTTTTCCATCTCAATAAGTGGAAAATCTGTATCGTAGTACATGTTATTCCACTCATTTTTCATTGAATCAGTTCATTGGAAATATGCATAACGGGAAACAAATTCTCACTGAAATATTGAGAAACTGTTTAATTTTTTTTTCGTATGAAAACATTATTGTTTCTTCTTTTCTCACCGATTCAATAAAAAAAAATTAATGAAATAACCGTCGAAGATTTTTCACTAGAAAAATAGTTATTTTTTAGCGGCATAGAAGAACAATTGTGTGTGTTGTTGAAATTTATTAATGTAGATGTGGAATGTACCCGGACATGGAGAAGTCCACCACCTTTACCATAATTCAAGATGTTGCACCCATCAACAAGTAGGTCTATTATTTTATTATTTTTGTTTAAACATATACTATATAGTTATTAAATTGGGAAATCAATTAAAGATTACTTGTAATATAATTTTGTAGCTATGAAATGGTCGAGGAGAAAGCAGAAGGAGGAAATGGATGCAAATGTGGATCAAACTGCACTTGTGACCCTTGCAATTGCTAAATTACTAATTTCCACAATAATTTAAGTGTGTGCTGTTATAAAAGCTTAATTCTGTAATAATAAAGTACAGTCATGGAACTGATCATACGAATTATAATGATCACTTCTTAGGTTTGTACCTTTCTTCTATGTTTGTTTGAACTAATATATTTTTGTAGTGTGATTAAATAGATCATCATAAATATACACAATCATATAAGTTTGTTAATTCCTTCCTTCATTTAGATCTCTTTACAACTTATAGTCTGTTTGACCAAGTTTTTGAAAGGTCAAAAAGTATTAAGAGACCAAAGAAATCTGATCGCAACCCATTCTAATTGTCTCCGCCGTCAACAACAACAACAACAAGATTTGATAACTGCCCATACAACACTTTTAGGGATCATATTTCTGGTCACTATACCACAATCTATGTAATTTATGAAACTATAATTGTGGTCCTAATCTTATCCAATCTCAAAACTTCATGATAAGTCCATAATTTGGACTCATTTAGGGCTATATTTTGATAGAATTAGTGTCCTAAAATGCATATTTTGTCTTAATATCTGATGAAAATCCATAAGTTTCAGGTATTTGGAGTTTTAGGCAAAGCATGGACACTACTTGGCAAGAAGGAACAAGGCGGCTGAAAAGAACGAAGAAATGAAGGCCTGAAGATCGTCGAGCCCAGTTGGCGAGTCGTCGATCGGCCTGGAGACCGCCTTTTGTTCTAGTGCGCTGAGCCCTGAAGGAAAAGGTCAAGTTGGCGATGCAATGGAGCAGTCGGTGTGTCGCCGAACAGTTCCACGAAGCAGTACCATATCGCCCAACAACTCAAAACGCTTAGAGGCTAAAGCCTAAAGCAGGAAGGCGATGAAATCGACCAAACGGCGGATCGCCGAATGTATCGGCGATCCGACTAACTTCGCCGAAGGGTCCTTCGCAGCACATTTTCAAACACTATAAATGCTTGTTTAAATTTCTAGCTTAACATCATATCACTATTATTCTTAGAACTTTTTACAGTTTTTTTTTAGAGAGTCTAAGTTTTAGAGGGTTTTGGAGACTTTGTTCTAAGACCTTAAAGATTCAAAGGGTTTCAACTCCAAGAAATTAGACTTGGGTCTCGAAAATTCTTCACTCTTGATGTGTTTTAAGACTTAATCCTTCATACCCAGCTGATGGAAATTGATATTGGTATAAATTTTTATCTATTTTACATGTCTAGCAAAAACCCCAATTCTTGGGGTGTGATTTTATGAATATGGGTTAGATTATCTGTTGGGTCTTGCTTGTTGATGGTTTATTTGTTGTTTAAATGTGATTTCGTTTAGTAGTTGTGTATGAACTTAATGGAGTTGTAGTTGCAAATATGATTTCATCTTAGTGTTTTCGGCTTGCTCGAGAGAGAGGTCGTAAAACTAAGACTACTAAATTGATAGCCGGTGGTATTGGGTCGACATGGGTTCAACTCGGGAGAGTGAATCCTAGTCCTTCTCTCACACATTCAGCTCGAGAGAGTGAATGGGCTAAGGCAGAGGCTGTGCTTAAAGCGGCAACTCGGTGTTCGAGAGAAATCGAGTCGATTCGGGGTAAGTTGCTCGAGAGAGAATTTACCCCCAGTATAGTTTAGCCTAGTCACAAATACTCAACAATTTACTATTAAAAGCATGTACCCGGCAATTTAGTTTATCCCGTATTCCATCACATCCCAAGAATCTTGTCTCTCTATCTTGTGTTCGTATATTTTCACTATTTGTAGTTGTTAATTAATACAAACCCCCCATTGATAATTGCCGCTTGTTTCACCCCCTTTAGATTTAGTATGTTTATATTCGATTATGTCTATAACTATGACTCATTAGAACTAAATTTTATTTTTCTATTAATTCTCAAAATCACTCCCTTATGACTCGACCCCAACCCTTGGTTGGGTTACTTTACTATTGTATGATCATACACACTTGAATTGAAAGTTGTATCTTGATTACGCAAACATCAAAATGGCGCTGCTGCCGGGGAGTGGTGTTAATTGAGAATTTGTAATGAAGTAAATTTTTTTTTGTTCTTCTTAGTTGTAGTTCTACTTTCTTAATTTGTAGTTTTATTTCGTTGTTTTGTGTAAATATTTCAGGAAACATGAGTGTTAATGGCTGCAACGGCAGCCAGGTGGGCCACCAAGACGACATCGGAAATCTCAACGATGTCCAAGAGCCTAACATTAATGACCCTCATCTCATGGGAGGTATTGGGGCTATTCGTTTACCTCCAGCCGAAGGAAATACAGTGTTCCATATAACGAGCACTATGTTGCAACTAAAAGGACTTTTTAGTGGATTGGCACATGAGGATCCTTATGAGTATATTCGAAACTTCGTAGATGTGTGCGGACCATTCTCTTTCAAAAACATCTCTCAGTAGTCAATATGGTTAAGGTTATTCCCTTTCTCGTTGATGGGAGAAGCGTGCAAATGGCTGGCGGAGTTGCCACGCGAATTCATCACTTTTTGGGAGGAGTTGGTCACCATATTTAATATGCGATTTTTCCCTCTCTCGAAGATGTTGACTCTTCGGGACAGTATCCAAAGTTTTAAGCATCTAGAAGGAGAGCCTTTGCACGAAACTTGGCTGCGGTTCAAAAAGTTGGTGCTTCAATGCCCAACCCATGGTTTGCCGGATAACGTGTTGCTACAATACTTTTACCGGAGTTTGGACTCGGTAAACAAAGGTGTTGCTGACCAACTTTCACTTGGAGGCTTGATGCAACAATCGTATGCAATAGCAGCCCAACTCCTAGATGACATGACAACCATCAACAGAGCGTGGTACACCCGCGAGGACCAGGTCTCCCCTCTCACATTCAAGCTATCCAAGGAGCAGATGGAAAAGGATCATGACAGAGACCAAAACATGGCCAAGATCATGACACAACTTGACATTTTATCTAAAAATGTCATGGGGGCTAGTGCCCGTAGTGTCAATGTCGTTGGGGTCGGGTGTGTAAATCTTGAGGAGACGAAGTTTGAAGCCTTGTATAATGAAGAGGTAAATTTTTTAGCCAACCAAGGCGGTGGTTATCATTCAAATTACCCGAGGCAGAGTGGTAACCAGGGTTGGGCTAGAGAAGATGGTTGGAAGGATCACGATAGAGAATGGAGGGGTCGAAATCCTAACTGGAAAGATGGGGAGAAGGACATGTATGTTCCTCCCCATGAGCGCAAAGCCGAAGGATTCAGAATGTAGTCGGTCTGAGGATATGCTTTCTCGTATCCTCAACAAAGTTGAGAGGTTGGACAAGATCTTGAAAGAAATGAAGAAAGATATGTCAACCCTAAGCCAGACCGTCACCTCTCATTCAATATCAATCAAGTAGCTGGAAACCCAAATGGGTCAAATGTCGTCTCACCTAAATCCGAGACAAAAAAGATGATTGCCTAGGGACACTATGGTCATCCCCAAAAATGAGGTTTGAATGTGAACTTGCGTCGTGCCACGACGTTAACTAATGTGTTGTTTGGGAGGCAACCCAATACTCTTTATTGCTTTATGTTGCTTTGATAAAATAATGGTGTGTTGATTGTGCAGATGGAAGCGTAGAGAGTGAACGAAAAGTGAAGATTGGCGAGCAACATGTCTAATTAGCGAATCGCTGAACGGTTCGGCGACCCCGAACTAAACCGTCGTTAGACTCAAGACCAACTTATATTGGAGTCTGTAACACTCGGTGAGCACAAAAAATTATTGGCGAATCGCCGACCATGTCAGCGATCCCGAATGAGATTGTCGTTTGGACACCCAAAATAACTGGAAGTTTTGTAAAATTCGGCGAGGCAAGTGGTTACATGGCGAAACGCCGAGTGGTTTGGCGATCCTGACTAATGTCGCTGAATGGACGAAAACTAGACGGTTTTTCAGGCCAAAGGTTTAAAAGTTTCAAATTCATTCCCTTTCCCTCGCCTTTCCATCTTTCTAAACTCACACCCGCACTCTAGTTTTTATATTTCTTGCATTTTTGGGGTATTTTTAGTTGTTGATTTGTGCTCAGAACTTGGATTACTTTGCTGCCTAGCGATTCAATTCCATTTAAGCCAGCACAAAGGGTTGGTTCCCAAACTCTGAGTTCTTTCTATCGATTTTGTACTCAATGCAATGATATTACCTTGTTGATGTGTGTTGGGCTCTCTGGTATTATTTAAAAAATTATTTGCCTGTTAGATTCACTAATTTTGCCCGTACCGAGTTGAATAGTTAATTCCTAAAAATTATACCTTGAAAGAGATGAAAAATCGTGGGTTGTGCATAAGTGTCATTGGGTCTAAGCCTAATTTGAGTTGTGCATGCCTTGATTTTATTTTCGGGTGTTGCGGGGTTGAATTCGATAAGGTGGGTTGCATGAAGGCACGTTGGGCCGTTTGGCGAGCTGTGTCAAGCTCGCCGAACCACTCTGCGGCTCGCCTAATGACCCCATCTCGCCTTTAATTTTATGCTATATGTTTTGTTGGTTTCTGAACCTTTCGGCGAGAAGCATGAGTTCACCAGCATTGCTCTCGTTCATGATCATCATCCCATCTAAGTGAGGAAACGGAACAAACTGAAACTTTCTTAGAAAATCAATCCCAAGTATGATCTCAAACTCATCAAACGGCATCACCATCAAATTATATTTTCCCACCCAATTTCCAGTCGACATAGACACCTCATAAGCCATGCCCAATGGCTTGTGCCTTAGAATTGTCTGTCTTGACGTAGGAAGGACTTTTAGTCAACTTAAGCCCCAATTTTGTAGCAATTTTAGCATGTACAAACGTATGAGTAGCCCATGTATCAACCATAGCCATCACACTTTGTTCTTTAATTTTCATTTCTATATGAATCAGTGGAGCATGTGGATTTGAAGTACTAGATGTCCCTTCAACATTATTAACCAACGTAATTTGATTGAAAGATAAACCCAATGGATTCATTATGGCAGCCACAACTTTTTCTTCATCTTCCCTTTGATCCATCTTTCCAGCTAGCAAAACATTCACCATTTCCCAGTTTGGACAAGACTTAGCCAAATGAGGACCACCACAAGTCCAACAGCCCTTCGAATTATCATATTTACTCTTTGATTTTTCTTTGTATCCTTTTATTGGTGCCTTCCCTTTGTCATTAGCATCGTCCTTACGATTTTCCTTTTTTCAATCCCCTTTCTTTTCACCTTTTTTCTTAGATTTCAAAGTAGAAAGAACATCAGTAACAGGTCGAGTCATCCGGAAATCAACCAACAAATAAGCAGCAGCAATTGCCCCTGGCAGATCCTTAACATTCTGCCTTTGAAGTTCGTTTTGATCCCAGCCTTGTATACCCGAAATGAAATTATGTAATTTATCCTCATCAGACATATTTTGGATGCCTAGCATCACAGAGGTAAATTCTTTAATGTAATCCCGCACCTAATCATTCTGCCTAAGTCTCTTCAACTTGTCCCTTGCAAGCCATGAAGCGTTGGAAGAAATTGATCACACATTTGTTTCATTAACTTGGTCCACGTATCAATTCTAGGTCGTCCAACACTCACATCGTCTGCATTTCGAGTCCTCCACCAAAGTTTAGCATCACCACTCAATTACATTGTAGTGATATTCAACTTGTCTGTCTCATGCACCTTTGCAGCAGTAAAATACTGTTCCATATCCCAAATGAAGTTTTCCAGTTCTTTAGACCATCTCCAACCCCACTCTATTTTACTCTCCATTCTCTATATTTGGAGAGTAAAATAGAGAAAGGGCTCTCCAACCACCCTCTAAATTACTCTCTATTCTCCATTTATAGAGAGG
>JAJOOH010027745.1:0-10263 GCA_029582605.1 Solanum gracilifrons
ACTTATTAAACTTAATTTTAGCATGATTTAGTACTTTTAAATTATGATCATTTTCATTATGACTTGTTAATTTGCAATATTTGTTTTACGCGATTTCACTATTATTATTTTTGTTGGATATTTTAGTGTCATTAATCATATCATATTGTGTTATATTTTTAAGAAACATCTTAGATAGTTGTATTTTGGTAGGATTAAAGAAATATTTGAAGTACAAGTAAATTATATGTTTCTATGAATACTTTACCGGAAAAACCCGAAAAATTGAAAAGCCCGAAAAAACCCGAGGTTGAAAAACCTGAGTTTTATTGGTTTGGTTTGGTTTATAAATTTAAAAATCCGACACAAATAGTTTAGTTTTATATTTGAAAAATCCGAACTAACCCAGCCATGTACACCCCTATGTGTAGGAAAGGAAAATATTGAAATTGTTTCCTACTTCACATATACATAGGAGAAGGGATGGCCTTTTCAGGTGAAAGTATTAAGGGAATGAAGATAAGGGTGTTCAAGTGGTAAGATTGATTAAACAATTGGGGTTATTTTAATAGTTTTATAATTTATGAGATTCTTATATTTATGGGAAAATATATAACACAAAAATTTCATATCGCATGTCCAAACAAAACATCAATTTCATATCATGGTTCATAATATAATACCATATCATGATTCCATATCGCATGACCAAACAACCCCTTAGTTTAGGTGTCAAAGTAAAAATTTGTGTTAACTTTAATTGTGAGTGGATGAATTCATCCAAAAAAACGAACATATTTCTCATTGATTTTATTAGGTTTGGATATATAGTTAAGAAGGGTAGGTTTCTCCTGTAGTTTGATTGGTGTCAATTAAACTTTATCAGTTACTTTTTCAATATAGAGAATAGAGCATGTGGTTGTAGAACTGATGTACTATACAAGTTCTGACGGATTTATTTTGTTCAATATTTACTTAATAATTCTATTGAGTTAAAATATAAGTAGACATTAATAGTTTCTGCTAATACACCTTTAATAATTTACTAGAACAATTTTTTGTTCCAACAATGTAAAGTATCATTCAAGCTTCATCAATAATTTTAAAGGGTAGTATGGTATGCTAGTCGATCATAGATAGTCTTGGGATAAAATTTTAGTATTGTCTTATCCAGAGTTTGGTTACTAATCTCGTGATATACCAGAATTAGTACAAAGTATTAGAGAAAATAATACATATATTAGCTTTGATATTATTTGAAAAGGATAGAAATATGTTCACCAAACACTGAAATATCTCTGCAAAAGTATTATGTAAGAGAATTAATAATTGTGTTGTCTTTTGCTTTCCGTAGGCCAAGACATATCCAGACTAAAAACAACATCATTGTAACATGCTAGGAAAATACCACACAGGCAAAACACAAGAGAAATGTTGATTGTTGGTATATAAAGAAGTGAGCCTTAGACCTAAGTGACATGTTTAAAATTGTGCGAGCCTAGGCCCAAAGCCAAAAATACAAACTATTATAGCCACCATCCTGATGCTAAATCGAACATAAGAATAAATATCACTTAAAACTTCAAACACATTTCCCTTGAGAGACGTTCAAAACTTTTCACTTCCCTAATAATTGTCGAGCCTTATCAAAATCCTAAAAATGAAAATCCTAGTCAAATAATTGAAGCAAGAGATGAATGGTGCTTGGGGTGTAGAAAGGGGGGCCAGGCGGGACTACCATATCATAAATATGTTTCTATGTTTCTACTAAAAAATAAAAGAGCTTAAAATGATAAATTTTTATACCGCTCATTATTATAGTGCTAAAAGGGACTACCATACCAGGACTATGCTTACTCTATATTCTTGAAAAGATTTTTCGTCAAAAATAAATAAATATTATTGCTAAAATTTTGAATTTAACAAAACTGATTCCTTGTTTGAATGATATTTCACTTTCTTCTCTTTTTTTTCATCGCACTTCCTTTCTTATCATTTTCTGTTCTTCTTTTTTTGAGGTTATAACAAACTGTTTAAATTACTTTCTTGCATTATACCTCTTTAGAGTTGAAACCTAAACAATGGTCAGAAATTAAATCTATTGATCCATTGTGTAGGGGAGCCTTGGAGCAACGGGGTAATTTGTCTTCATGTGACTTATAGGTCACGAATTTGAGTTGTGAAAGGAGAGACTAATATTTTTATTAGGTTAGATTGTCCACATCAAACCCCTTGGGGGTCTTACTTTTCTTTTTGATTTATCTCAAAAAGAGTATCTCTTTCTATATATAGTAAGTTTTCAATTCCTATATTCTACTTGACGACAAGTTTAAAACCACAAGATTTAAAGGACTACACATAACACACAACCTTAATTCAAGACTGATTCAAAAATCTTCTTTTTGTTTCATAAAGGCATAAAGAAGTGACCTTAGACTCAAGTGACGCATTTAAAGTTGTGCATGCCTATCAAAGAGAACATTCAAAATTGAAGAGAGAAATGCACCACCAAATCTTCAAGCAAAACAAAGAACCACAAAATAATTTTAAGAATTTTGAGAAGATAAATTGTCCTTTTTTCTCTTTTCAAAATGTATGACTCAAAAAAATTGTGAAGAATTGGAATCTGTTCAATTTTCCTTTTCTCTTGAGTATTATTTTTTCTATGTTTACATGAGTTAAGAGCCTATCGGAAACAACCTCTCTACGAGGTAGTGGTAAGTTTGTGTAATTGCTAATTGACAACTTGCAACAAACATATGTATATCAGTTTTCATAACGACGGAGATGATTTTACTCCTACAACAAGTTCATAAAGGCATATTACATATTACTAACTAGGAAAGGAATCATACAGTTAATTTTACCTCTTCTACGTCTAAGGGTGTAGCCTAGTAGTTAATAAAGTGGGTTAAATCCCCGCAAAGACAAAAAAAAATTATTTCCACCCGTACCTGTTGTGTCTGCTGGTGGGAGGTGACAAGTATCACGTCAAATTAGTTGAGTTGCGTGAAAGCAGACAAAATTTACCCGTTCGGAAGAAAAATCCAAAATTTGACAAAGCTTTCGAAACTTCAATTTCAACAAGTTACAACCCAAATATACTACGGGTGATAGTAGATTTGTCGGTTTTTGTTGTGATATATATTGAAGCTTTTCAGTCGCCGGCGGATTTGGTCTCTAAAGCCTTCCTCAATTCAACAAAATAACTTTTAGCGGTAATAAATATACACATTAACAAAGAGTGTTAAACCTTTTATATAAAGAGTGCTAAATATAATTGTCACTAGTAATTGCATCTAAATCATATATATTTAACGGCAATTATTCCATTACCACTAAAAAATATTTTTGATGTAGTACCTTAAGCTAAAACACTCATCAAGTCAACTAATATTAATGGATGTGTAAAGCAGGTGTAAAAGGCAAAAGCAGAAGAGAGCAAGTGTCAGTGCAAGCTGAAGAGCATGTTTTAGTGAAGAAAGACGCAAATAAAAAGTATTTAAAAACATATATATAATACAATATAAGATATCGGTTATCGGTTTGTAAATATGCTAAAACCATTAAGATATTGACTTACTTCTTATTGGTTGATCAATTGTAGATCGTTATCGATTTAACCGTTAGAATTTGACACAAGAAAATCATGGAAATTTACTCAGAAACAAGATGACAAACCAAATGAATCATGCACATGAAAGTTGCTAGAATGCATCTTGCTCAAAAGCTAACACAGTCACATTGTAAAATAATTGAAAGTTTGAGACAACCTAAAATAAAAGTATGAAACTTAACTCTAAGTCAAGGACTTTATATATAAAAGTATGAAAATTTACTATCAAGTTATGGTTAATCCGTTAAGAAAAAACTTCAAACCGTTAAGAATCGATAACCCGATAATTAAAAAATATCAAAACCGTTACCGAAATAGCTAGACCAATAACCATTACCGATAAATCAATAACTTTTTGTCGGTTAGAGTTATCAATTTTGGTTCGGATTTGAAAAACCTTATATGGAAATATGTAATAATTAAGATACCCCTATTTATAATACTAACAAACCAAATTAAACTAGGACTAAAAGAACCTATTCCTATATAAACCAGACAAATAAATTATAACTAGACATAATTAAATAAATATCAAATAATTAATTCTAAACTACTTAGGATTCCCACTCTCTGTTTATTTACCATGAAAACCAAGTTAATTCCGGAAAATCCTGATTTGTGTAGGAAGGAAAATAAATTGTTATTCCCACCAAATGGGGTCTAAATTAGGACTAGAAAAACTTATCACCGTATGAACTATGACAAACAGATCCTGACTAGACATAATTAAATACCATATAATACCATCATAGTTGAGAAAAAATAAAAATTATAGTTTCAATCTAGTTATCTCCACTTAGTGTGACGTTAAAGATTGAAAGAACCTTTAAATTCAAAAGCTTTAACATAATAATATCCATCATTTTAAAAACTTTTTTTTTTTAAAAAAAAATCTATTTAAATATATTTTTATTAATATTCTATGTGACGTTCAAAATTTAATATTAATCTGTAATTAATATAGAAAATTACGCAACACTCGTATCAATTAAAAATAAATAAATAATCAAGGAGTAGCAAATAAAGGAACTAATTGAGGGGGCGAGAAACTAAAGCAAAGACAAAAAAAAATGGTGAGAAACTAAAGACAAAAAAAGAGAGGAAAAAAAAAGGAAGAGCCGGAAAGTCAATTCACACAAGCAAAGAATAAAAAAAAAAAATTACTGCTCTAAATGAGATTCGAACTCTGCTTAGATTGAAAGTTGCATCCTTTACCAGTTGCACCATTGAACATATTAATCACTGGGTGGCAGATTTAATATATATTCGTTTTGTTATGCTTATACACATATATATACAAAGTTTTAACCGAGGCCACTGGGTGTCGTGGCACCCCCACCCATAAGGCTAGATCCGTCCCTGTGGATATTATGTTCAGGAACACCAAGACAACATCAATCACACTATGCATATACTGGGGAAACTGAGTTGAAGAGTAAACAACCATGGTTTTGTCCTCATTCGGCCTTTGGGTACGTTAGAGCTTAATATTCCATTTGCAGCAAGTCATGTTTCATCTCAAGGAAGCCACAGTAGACAGCTGTACGACTTGGAAATCACAACCTCCTTACTGAAAGCAATTAAAAAGAAGTTTTAGAACTCTTGGCCAATCCACATATTGCAATTACAAACCAGCACACACGTCTCTATATATAAAGTTGTACATGTATGATTCCTCTAGACAATTAAGGAGATACTATCATTTTATTTGACTAAGAAAGTGATTACTGCAAGTGAAGAAGTTTAAAATTCAATATATCATATATGGCTCACAAGCGATTTTTTATATTTTACAAATTTGTAGTGTCTGGAATATCAATTAAGAATGTATACCTGCATCATTCAGTTTTTCTTGAAGATTGGCATTTTCTTCCTTCATTCTATTAAGCTCTTCACTGTCTTGGATGTCAAACTGGTCTTGCCAAGCCAGATTGTCATACTCTTTATATGATATCTTACCCCTCTCATGGAGACTTCATCTCTGCAACTACATATCTGCATATCATAAGGAGTAAAACATAACTTTTTATGCTTATCAAATTCCAGATGACAAAAGTTTATCCCAGGCTTACGAAAAGCAAAGACGAAAATGCAAAACAACAGAAAAAATTAGCATCACATGACTGTTGAAAAGGGACTCAAGCTTTTGCTATCATTTTGGAAAACCTACGCTTACATTTGTAAAAAAAAGGAGCAATCTAACTGAGACAATAATTGGATGCTGTATTGCTTCAGAAATCCTGATAAGTGACTAGTCTTTTTGCACTTACCCTCAGCGATAACAAAACTGCAAACCTATCTTAATCTGGAAACAAAAAAAATGACTAGTCATTATTCACTTACATTTTTCAGTCACGACCACATTCAAGTGACTGTCTATTCAGCAGAGAATTGCAGCAAAACTTTCCTTTAAAAATCCTGACAAAGAAAAGGATAAGTGAAAATAGTAATCGGAGACCATTCATTACAATGTTAGTCTTTGTTTTGTATAGTTATCAATCTTTGACAAACCCATAGCTTCCTCTCTAGCTCCGCTCATGTATGGGAAGAATTCCACTAAACAAAATATACACACACACCATTTAATCAGTAATAACAACATTAAAAAATTATGCAAATAAATTTCACTCCTCAAAGTCTCCCATGTTTCTTATACATTTTACATTGCATTTACAGTTTTCTCTAACCATTTGCGTCCAGACATTCCGATTTCTCAATACAGAAAGTTCAATAATTGTGTCGTCTCTTGCTTTCCGTCTTGGTATCCAGGGTTAAAAGAACAACATTGTAGCATCCCAGGCATATACCACATCGACTAAAGAAAACGCAATAAAGATATTGATTGTTGGTATAAAAAGAAGTGACATTAGACCCAGTGATGCATTTTAAAGTCGTGGGAGCCTAGGACCTTCAAAGTCAACAATACATGCTATTACATACATAGTTCAACAGCTTTCGCTTCTCAACTTGAGCAGAGAAACCTTCGAAACTTTTCACTTTCCAAATGATCACAGAGTCTTGTCAAAATCCTAATGATGAAAAAGTAATATCTTTCCTTATAATCTATGACTATAATGTACAATATGTCTCTTGTTTGTTACATTAAACAACTTTATTCTCATGTACCTTTGGGTTCCACTAGAGCTGTATGTTCCATTTGCAGTAAGTCATGCTTCATCTCAAGGAAGTCATAGTAGACGGCTGCACGACTTGGAAATCACAACCTCCATTCTGAAAGCAATTAAAAAGAAATTTTAGAACTCTAAGCCGATCCCCGTGTTACAATTACAGACCAAACACTGTCTATATTTATAGCTGCACATGAATGATTACTCTAGACAAGTAATGACATATTCTGGTTCTATTTGACTACAAAAAGTGATTTCTAAGCTTACTGCCAAGTGAAGAAGTGTCAAATTCAATATAACATAAAAGGCTCACAAGCAATTTTTTATGCTGAAGAAGCTAGAAGAACAAAGCAATGTGAAGGGAGTCAAGCTGCCAATTCATCTCGATTAATTAAGAACTGAAGGCTACCATAGTCATAATACATCATGATACGTCTATTCGTTTATTAGCCTTAGATTCATCTCTGATGCGAATGGATTGCATTTTTCTGACCATCCATGATTTTTGTTGACTGAAGTCTAAGAACAACGAAGACAAGATCGAACAACTCCTACAACAACAATTGACCAACGACCAAATCAAGCTAATAGACAAGCAAAGTAGAAGTCCACAAAATTAACTGTCAAGTTATCCGGGCAGTAAATTGCAACGAAGAGTAGTAAGTAAGACGGCATCATATTTTGAACAGCTTGTACCACTCGATGATATACTTTTCCCTCATGATTAATTTCAATTGTTCCCAAGTATGAATGACATCAATTCCCATATCCCTCTACTTCTTACTATGGATTCAGATAGAGAAGTACGACAGTAAAATCTTTTCCTATTTAACAGACTGTTCAGGGAGAACTATAAAGACACAAGAAACAGAAAAAAAATGTCAGGACCAACATTCATACTGATGTAACAGAATCTTGCAAGAGTTTCTCTTACATCCCAACAAGCAATGAGAAACCAATCCAATACCTGCCATCCAAGAATATATAACGCATAACAATAAGCTGCAAGTCTATAAAACATCTAATTCTGGCAATGGAAGTTTACTTATTTCCTAATACTTCTGATCATTGTCCGTGATTATCTTTTTTAAAATTTAGATTCTCTATGGAGCATAAAAATAAAAATACGTATTTGATGATAAGCACGGCATAATTTATATTCTGAAAAGAATATTAAATGTCATTAATATCAAAGATATACATCATTCTAATGATCACACAGATTTATGTATAAACAGTTCAAAGAATAAACTTAACGATTACAGTCAGCGACAAAACTGTGAAACTATCTTTATTCACTTACACTTTGCTGTCAGACCACATTCTAGCAACGGTCTATTCAATAGAGAATTGCAGCAGAACTTTCCTGGTACAAACTGAGCTAGAGCTGTAACAGCTTACATATAATGTTACCAAAATCCTGACAAAGAAAAAAAATTGCTAAGTTGATATCCAATAATCATTAATAAAAACTTGAATAGTGCTGATGCTTTTAGGTGTTAAATTTATTGGGAGGCAAACTTTTATATTTTTGATAGATAGGAAATGAACCTTGTGTGTATTGTACAGCTTTGAATTCTATTAAAGCTTTGAATTCAATAGTCGATATGTGCATAGCTCTAAACTCACTGAAAACGGAAAGAACAAGATTTTGTGGAGCAAGTTATTTTAATTCTTATATATACTAGATTTCGTTTTACAATGTTCCCACATAAATAGAAAGATTTTATCACCTTTGTTTTTTTTTGGTTATCTAAAATTAAATTTATCTCAAACTGAAGATGATTTCTCGGCTTCATAGTGACACAAGACACTCCATACTGCTCAACAAGATCTAAAAAAAGGGAAAGCAAAGGGAAGTAAACAAAAATAGGAAGCTTCTGAGGACAAAGAAAAACTTACATTTATGGTGAAAATATGAGCAATTTTTCGTTAGTAGCCGTGATTTGAGCAATAGATGCTCCACACTGCTCAACAAGATTTTAAAAAAGCAAAGTGAAGAAAACAAAAACAAAAAGATTCTAAGGGAAAATAATAACTTACATTTGTCAGAGCACCCTTTTATATATTTTTGATAGATAGGAAACGAACCTTGTGTATTGTGCACCTTTGAATTCTATTAAAGCTTTGAATTCAATAGTGGACTTGTGCATAACTCTAAACTCACTAAAAACGGAAAGAACAAAATTTTGTGTAGCAGATTATTTTAATTCCTATGTATACTAGATTTCGTTTTACAATGTTCCCACATGAATATAAAGATTTTTTCACCTTTGTTTTTTTTTTGGTTATCTAAAATTAAATTTCTCTCGAACTGAAGATGATTTCTCGACATCATAGTGGCAATAGATACTCCATACTGCTCAAGAAGATCTTAACAAATGAAAAGCAAAGGGAAGTAAACAAAAATAGAAAGCTTCTGAGGACAAAGAAACACTTACATTTGTGAGAGCATCATTCGCTTTAATCATTAAATGTATTCTCCATCGACTTCTATGGTGGAGATATTTCAGTCTACAAGATGTGAGAGAAAACATATGTTAATATTAATACTGTGCAACTCTTCATTCACCTTCTTTAATATTATTATTATAGCAATAAGTGAATGTTCATAGGTAATGGGAGAGTAATCTAGATTAGGAAGAAAATCAAAAGCTAAAAATGGATAAAATTAACAAGCAGGTATATACTGATTAGCATTAGTATAATAATATAATAGTATGATATAATTATTATTTAATATTTAATTTATTAATAGCTTATAACATTTTAATTTAATGTAGGGGTAAAATGGTAATCTAACTTTTTCCTAATATTCTTCTAATTTATAGTAGGGGTAAAATCGTAAATGAACTTTTAACTTTTTTGTTCCACTTATTGTAATATATGATTTTCTTTACAATGTCTCAATGCAAATATAAAGAGTTTATCCTGATCTATAGCTATTTCCTCGACTTCACGGAAGCAATAGATGCTACACACTGGTCAAAAAGATGTAACAAAGAAAAAGAATTTAACCAAAAATGGAAAGATACTAAGGAAATAGAATAACTCCCAATCAACATTTATGGTGGAAGTATGGTTGAGCAAAAGACATTCCACACTGCTCAACAGGATATAAAAAAAGAAAAGGAAAAAAATTAGCAAAAAAGAAAAGTGAAGAAAACAAAAATAACAAGTTTTTGAGGGAAAAGAATAACTTACATCAGTGGGAGTACCATTTGTTTTAATCATCACATGCATTCCTTATTGATAAATATGGTGGGAATTTGAGCAATATTTGGCCAGTATTTCCCCTTGTCAAATTCTAGTAGTGGTGTGACCAATGGGCAGTCGTTAATTGATAGTATAGAGAGGGAAGAGGGCATCCCTTTTACTGGAAGGGATTGGAGATTACGGCAATCATAGATGAACAGCTGAGAGAGGGAGGAGGGCAGTGCTAATTCGGAGAGTGATTGGAGATTACGGCAATTGAAGATGGTCAGCTGAGAGAGGGAGGAGGGCAGTGTTGATTCGGAGAGTGATTGGAGATTACGGCAA
>JAJOOH010027754.1:0-10464 GCA_029582605.1 Solanum gracilifrons
ACCATGTTAAATTAGGTCTTAGGCCTAACTCACACCCCAAAAGCTAGCTCAAAGGGAGGAGGATTGCCCAAACGTTATAAGGAGTCCATCCATCTCATTAACCACCAATGGGGGACTTTTGTCATTCTTTAACAAAACCCATTAACAGATTACCAAAGATTCAAGTTCATTGCTCAAATAAGAGAAAAGATTCTGATACAGTCATAGCACGTCTCCTTGAGTTTATTTCTGAATAAACATTCTCCTAACTATAACTTCTAGTTTTGAACTACTACCTAAATATCTACCACAGAACACTTCAGTTGCCTCATTGAATACCCAACCTGATGATATCGGAAGGTCCTATCTTACTTTTCCTTTTTCCCCTTGATTGACCTTGAAGCATCCTCTTTCCACCCATTCTGAAGAATTGCAATAGCTTCAAAATGTAAAGTGTCTTTTGATGTATTGTGAAAAAACATTTGGGAAATGTGTCAGCAAAAGAGGACAGTGAAAAAAGCAAAAATGAAAGCACAAATTGCAATTCAATGTTCATTTTTGCAGAATAATTTGATGATTTTTTTTATAACCAAGAAATTCACTGAGGGATGACTGGAAACTCAAAAGATAATGGACCCACCCCTATACCCATTCCCACTGAATTACAAGGTTATGGTAATAGCAAGGTTTGAACTCATGACATGCGCCAAAGCCACACATCACATGTGGTGCTCTTACCACTGAACCAAAGCCTAGGGAGCAATGGTTTTGATGAATTTGATTGGTGTTGTTAGTGAAATGGGAAAGAAAGGAAAAAGATCAACTTGTCATTTCTGCTGTGCATGGCATAATATGTGGTAGAATTTAATGTTGTTCTAAGAAATAATAAAGAAGGAATTATTTTTGGGAAAAACTCCTCGCAATTGTTTGCTAAAATATTCTCAGTCCATATTGTCAGCTTCAAACCTTTTGAAACCCCATAGTTCAGCAACAGAGTAATGAAAGCAGTCACATGTTTCCGTTGCCCAATGGTAAGATACTCAGTTTGGCTAATCCTACTAATAAAGCTGTGAACCCTTTTCCTTTGGCTCTGCCACTATGTGGTTTGCGCTTTGGTCTTCTTCCTTCTATCTCTTTCACTTGCTCTTCAGTTTTCTCTCTCCCTTTCTCTTCAATATTGTTAGAATAGGATTAAGATTGTAAAAGGTATCCTATATGAAAAAGGATAAGTCAGCTCCAGGCAATGGACTACTCTTCGAGGATCGAGGCCATGAACAGATCGTTGGATATACAGACACGGATTGGGCAAGAACACCACTTGATAGCCGTTCTACATCTGGATATTGTGTTTTAGTAGGAAGTAATTTGGCATCCTTGAAGAGTAAGAAACAGAATGTGATTGCTTGATCAAGTTCAAAAGCAAAATATCGAGCAATGGTTGTAGCAACTTGTGAGCAGTTGGATCAAACAGTTGCTCGGAGAATTAAAATTTTGGAGAAATCAGCAGATGAAACTTGTGTAATAATCAAGTGCCACTTTATATTGCAACAAATTCAGTATCTCATGATAGGACTAAGCACATTGAGATTGACCGTCACTTTATAAGAGAAAAGATACTCTCAGGAGATATTGTGAAGTCAAGTGATCAACTTTTAGATATTTTCACCAAATCCCTCACTGGTCTTCATATTAGTTACATCTGTAACAATGTCGATACATATGACTTATATGCACCAGCTTGAGGGGAGCGTTAAAAAAGGATTAGGATTTTATATAGTGTCCTACATGGAAAAGGATTGTAGTGTATATTATATATAAATAGGCGCAATGCAATAATGTAGAATACACAATTTAATAATTCTTTTCTGTTATGTTTGTTGGTTAGCTTCTTCACAAAGAGTTTCTCTCTGATTTCAGTTCCTTTCACAGCCTCTGCCTTTTCCCTTCGAGCTCCAACAAGAATCATTTTTTCATTCTAAAACTTCTGTTGGCTAAGCATGAGACACATGCTACAATTTGTTCAGGTTTGTTTTTAGCTTATTTGCAGTTATTTCATGTGAATTTCTGTTTAAGATGTAGCAATAAGCCAATAACCATATTTCTTTTGTCATGTTGTGTTTAAATGACTGTAGATTGATTTTTCTCACCAAAATTTGATTTGCTACTTACTATTTTTTTTAATAACCATAGTGTCCGGGCTAGCTTATGTGCACCTCAACTAATTCTATGTGACCTCTGCTACCTCCCACTAGCACAAGTATGGGGTAACTCTGTCCACCAAGGCTTGGACAAATGGGAATAAATCATCTACTGTTTCTGCCTACACTGGAATTAAACCTGAGACCTCATGGTTCTCAATC
This sequence comes from Solanum gracilifrons, assembly GCA_029582605.1. Taxonomy (NCBI): domain Eukaryota; kingdom Viridiplantae; phylum Streptophyta; class Magnoliopsida; order Solanales; family Solanaceae; genus Solanum; species Solanum gracilifrons. The sequence goes on from JAJOOH010027754.1 coordinate 2,340, forward strand.
CACTATTTGATTGGCTACTTACCGTTGTAAACGCATTTGAGTTACAGTTTTCCGAGGAAGCATATGCATGACATGCTCTAGCCAACAGAAGTTCATGAAATTAAAAAGAGAGAAATCTTGCTGAAGCTCAACAGGAAAAGACAAATGCCGAGGAACTGAAATCATAGAGAAATTCTTCGTATAGAAACTATATAACAAGACATTGAAGAGCAGAGGAGAAAGAAGCTCACGAGAGTGAGTAAGAGAGAGAGAGAGAGAGAGCTGGACAGCAGAAGACCAAAGCTCAGACAGAGAATGCACAACGGGGAGAAAAGGTTTCATTGCCCAACAATAGGACTAAAACCCTTCTGCTGTACTAATCAACCTGGTATTGAGCGAAACACCATTATTTCAAGCAAGGATCCCAGATTGCTCGAAGTTGTCCTGAAAAAAAACCTTTTATTACTTTCATAAGTTGAATCATCACAGGATCTACACAAGAAGTTGGCAAATTACCAACTTCTTCTAAACAGAAATCCACCACGGGTCACTTGGGATCTACATAATCACTCAAAAGTTGCAAGGTACCATTATCACAAATATTACACAGTGCAATTTTCTTAAATTTAATAACAAAAGCACTAAAACGTTAATGTATTTCTGCCAAGTTCAAACCATGGCCTTACTGACAAAAATAGACCTGAATGAACGTAAAAGATATCTATTGCAAAATGTCACCACATCCCACTATATAATGCTTGATGCATAAGAACCATGATTTCATGGCTCAACTATCCAGATATGAGCTATTGTCAAGTCTCAATACCTAAGAGTTCCTTACTGCTCAAAAAAGAAAACAGGTTCCTACACCAGAGGTAAATACAAGGAACACAATACAAATTATGAAAATACAAACCTGTGTTCCAGGTAAAATTTCCTTAGCTGCACCAAATCATGTTTTAATTTATTATATTCCTCTGTTAGCAAAAGACAAGTTTTTCCAAGCAACAATGTATAACATCCAAATAATAACCCATGTACTGACAACATACATACCTCCGTGACCATCGTAGACACCAAAAAAGGATGTTGAAGTATCCAAATCAGGTATTGCTGCATGCTAAACAAAGGAAAGGGACAAAATGTTAACTCATACATGTTGGATTATTGATAACTAAAACACTATGATAAGACAAAGACTAAGAGCATGTATCAGATAACTATGTCAATGAAAAGCATATATTAGATACTGAAGGCCACAATAAGCATGTATTAGATACTGAAGGCCACTATAAGCATGTATTAGATACAGAAGGCCACAATAACATGAACAATATGATATAATATTTAAACTGATACAAAGCAAATACCATAATCTGAGTCGATAACAGTTCCAACTCTTATCTGTAGTGCGATTTTAGAATACTGAAGATAATTTTACCTGACTAGAATTAATCAAATAACTTGAGCCTATTCTCTTTCACTGGAAGATTCTGCTAGCTTTCTTTGACTTATTTATTCTTTTCTATTTTTTATATTTTTGAGAAGGAGTCTAAACCGACACATGAGATGGACTGCAGATAGATCATTAAGAGGATGAAACGTTAACAAGCATAATGAACATTGTGTAGTTCCCAAAGCTTTCCACTATGTAAACGTTTTATTAGTCTTATACTGAAGCTGTAGGCAAAAACAAAGGCAAGTTTGTCAAGACTCTTAGATGATCATGGTAGTATATATCAGTTTAACTTCATATCACACGTGAGAAGACCAGTCAGCACTGAAGATAAACCAATTCTACAGCTCAGAATGATGAAATGACTAGAGAAACAAAAGTCAAAAAAGTTTAAACAAGCGCATTGCTCAAGTCTGAAAGCGAACAAGCAACTATAAACTTAAACACATGCCCTATGAACCGTTTAGACAAGCCAAAATCCGTACTTTTTCCAGATAGAAAGCTGTGAAAATATAGTATGTGTGTTTTTCCTCTTGGACATTTATTCTTTTATATTGTGTCATCAAATTAAATAAAAGCAAGCAAGTTATTTCCATTCCACAAATTACATCACAAAACATATAACTAAAGTAAGTGGCAGGGATACTCACAGCATCTTCCATTGTTGCACGCCATCCTTGCATTGATGATAAACCATATTTTACCCTATCATTCCCACCATCTTCTGAGAATTTCTCTGTTTTGGGGGAACTGAGGTATATACCCATCACTTTTAGCTGAAACAGAGAGAAGCATGACAAATCATTTAGACAAACACAGCCAAGTGGAACTTATAATTGGAAAATCATAGGCAGTGAACTATTATCATCAAAACCACTTAGAACTAAGAAGTAGAAAATCAGAATCTTCTGGACAAACATCTAATTTGGCAAAAGCATATATAAATCTTAATAATGACGTATACAAACAAGTAACAATCTAGCAAAAAGATACAACTGAAGAATCACGAAAGCAAAAGATGAAAAAGGAAAAGAATTCATCCTGAAAAGAAAATTGCGGTAAGAATGCCTAAAGATCATTCTCCAACTACTTCATGTGAAGAACTTTCTGATGCAGAAGGTTCCGTATAAACTTTCATGCACAGAAGAGGAACCGATGGTTCAAGATTTTCCGGTGCAAGAATATTAAAGAGAACATTAGCTATTTTTGGATCTTACCTCCAGACAAAAGTTCATTAATTTCCATCTTAAGGGAGATAATTTCACCTGGAGAAGAGAATGGCAGCTCACTGTCCAGTGTCCACACTTTACAGGTTCAAGCATCACGTTTACTGGCTGGGATGAATGTCCAAAAGTGTCTATCTTGCCTAAATAAATTTGCACACAAGCATGCACATATTTTGTTGGAATCTGAAGGCACTTAAAGGCAAAATCCAGTTTAGATTTGAAACTATGTGATTCAAGGAAGAGGGTTGCAGTATACTGATTGTGGTAGAAGTTGTGGAGAAAATACCTTGGACTCTATGGTGAAATTCTGTCATGTGAAGGAACTTCCTAGGGATGATGATCTCCATAGTGGAATTCTATCAAGTTGAGGTTCTGGAAAAAGTAGCTTTAAAAAGATGGAAGAGCTGGATCTCCGGGAGGAACATGGGTGCCCAAAAGGAGCGGAAATTGGGAAAATCAGTTTTACCTTGTCCGAATACATTCTTGGGGAAAAGAAAGCAGAATTTTGTGACACAAAAGAGTCAGCAAAAACGACTCTCCCTCTGCCGCATTATACGATACCATTACTATTAGACCGTAAAACAGATCTTGCTTTGACTATGATCTTTCAAAAGTTCTAAACCCATAATCATTAAACTTGTGCTTTGTAGTATATTTTGTAATTTCTAAGATACTTTAAATAATGAATCGATATCCAAATTGAGGTTGGAAATTATATGGTATGACTATCATGCTTCAATCTCCATCAATATTTTGGAATGGAAGGAATAGATATTTCAAGTTGCAAACTCAAAATCCGAAAAAGAAAAAGAAACCTATGATGCTGCAAATTGGGAATTTCTAATTTTCAAATGTTACGCCATGATATGCTTTCATGGATAAATCAATCACTTCAACTAAGAGCTGCAAGAGGACTCTTGCGAGGTGAGCACTTATGTCCACTTCTACTTTTCACTAATGACAACGAAAGGATGCCAGCCTTCTGAACAATGTTGTTATGTGAACTGGCTAAAATTGTTAAAGAGTAGGTCTCTAGTACAGCTCATCTTTTTCCTACTTGAAACTCTTATTTTCTATGATCCTAATACCTTTTGGGAAGCCTCAGATTCTCAATTAGATGTGCTTCTTTCTTTTCCGTTTTCAAAATGATAAGTCTCGATTTGTATCTGTGTGTTTGTGTTTTTTTTTTATAAAGTGACAGATTTTACTAACTCGATTTAGGTGTGTTAGAGTCCTCTGGTGTGTTCTGAAGCTACCAGGGTTAAATATCATCTAGCTAACAGCAAAACTGAAATCCTACTGGATGGATCTGGATTGCTTAACCAGTTTACTTCGGTGCTCAGCTCTGTATACCTTTTCGGTTCTTGCCTTAAAGCATCTTTAAAGCTTATAACAGTTTGACAAGTAATATCAGTAAAAGTCAAAGAAACTACATCTATCCACAAGGGGGAAGACAACGTCACCCTTTCACTGTTCCTGCTTCAACTGTGAAATAAATTGACAAGATCAAGAGGATCTTTCTCTTACTAGGTTGGTTAATGATGAACTTATATACTACTCAAGAAATGCACATTTCCTCTGGTAGATGGTTAGAAAAATAACATATGATCCCAAAAGAGCAGGAGTCATATCAGTCATATATCGCGTTAAATCCGTCAGCTGGTTCACCAAAAACAGCATAACGTTTCATAATGTTGGTTTTCAGAAAATTCAGCACAATATAACTGCCCTAAAAGGGAACTACTTTATGACCAAAATATCTTATCTCAGCTCGACACTCGCGGATAATGCGCACACCCCTCTACCCTCCTCCACCTATACACTAAACCTCGTGCAACAAGTGAATTGATAGATAGATTTCACCCCATGTATTTCAAATCCATAAGCAAAAAATCAAAATCCATTGCACCTAATACACAAAAGCAAATAGACAAACTCAAATCCCTGATCATATCAACCTTACTTTCTGATTCATTTCAAACACACTTGGACAAAACAATATAGTAACAATTAGAGATCTTAAAACTCCGAAATTCAAAATGCCCATCTTAACTCCAAATTGAAATCAGTTCGATTGAAACCACTGCAAATAGAAACATTTCATCTTCTTCTAAATACACAATATTCATAAATAGACTACTAAATACTGAAAATTGAGAAATCAAAAGCAGGAAAACACATAAGAATTGAACACAAAATTGAGAAATCAAAATGAAGATTAGAGAGAAGGGAACTAACGAGTAGATTTGGGCGGAGTTGAGGGAAGATTTGTAAATCCGGACAAAGTGCGAGACGGCTCTTCTCCTTGTCCTTCACATCTAATTAATTAAATTAAATACTGAATTAACACCTATGCAAACAGTAGATAATTAAGATTTAATCTTTCACCTCTTCCTACTTCATTGCAAAACACAATCAATCTCAATTTGTTCCTTTGGACAATCCCATAAAAAATATTACTTTTCCGAAGATTTTTGAATTTTGTGATTTCAACTAATGTGGAAATTAAAAATTAAATTTATTTTTAAAAAATATAGAAAAGGTTTAGATAAATAAATTGAGATGAAAAAATAAAATAAAATATTATTTCCATTTTTGACAAGATGAGGATTTATTTTAATTTATGTGATATTATTTGATTTGACATTTAATTAGTATTTTTAAATTTGTTTGTAGGATGGAGTTTACCTAAAATGCTTCGGACCGTAAATGAAAAGTGTAGATTTATGAGGCGCTTTAGCATAAATTTTAAATGTGTAAATGTAAACTCCGGACGTAAAGGTGTATGACTTGTGCATTAACTTTGATTTTTATTCTTTTGAAATATTTTTTTATATAAGTTATGTGTTTTATTATTGGCGTAATCTTATTTATACTTTATGCTATTATGTTTTTATGTTGTAGTGATTTTTTTTTTTTAAAATATGAATAAATAACGAACTTTCATCAGAAAATGACCATGATAAAAATAATTTGAAAAATAATTTGTTATATAATCATGCCTGAAATTAATAGAATAGATATTTCATAATACTATGATCAGAGATCACTTTTTTCATTTTTTATCATTACTTTCTTACACTTTTTATCCTTCAACTTCTATGAAATATATTAATACTAGGTAAATTATTTCTGCTTCGCACGAGATTGAACTATTTTTTTAATCTTGCATATGATTATTCGATAATTTTCATATTTTATATACATGAATTATATTGTAAAGAATATTTTTATCTTAAGTCAAAGTGCTATATTTTTTAATTTTTGTTTTTGGTATAGAAAAATTATGAGTGATGGAAGATTTTAAGTATAAGAAAGAAGTCTAAAAAAATATCTATAGAAATAGTTGGTCAGAAGTAATGAAATTTGCTAAATTTCAAAAAGTTAAAAAGAGCAACATCAGACATTAAAGAAGAGATCAAAAAGTCTCGAACAACAACACTCCAATGGAAGAACATAATTAACTAAACTCAAATGGAAGACCTTTAGCTCTTTTCTTATGAACCTCCATCAATCTGTTTTTATTATAGTATGACGTATCATTTATATGTTAAAAATAAACCCTAAAATTATTTGTATCATAAATGTTTTTCCTCTTTGTCTTAGAGTAGTCATTATTGTTGCTTAGGTTTCATATCACCAACCCTAGCTTATTTGGAATTGAACCATAATTATTGTTATGGTTATAGTATGCAGTTACAAAGAATTAATGTAATTATCAACCAAGCAGTAAATGGTATCTGAATAGAACTGTTCACAACTGGATATTCAAAATCAAATTTTTGACACATAACATATTAAAATCTCACAACATAATTTTGTGAGCACTTGAACTCACAAATATCCACAAATAATAATAAAGAAAACCTTACTTTCCTAGCAATCAAGAAGAAAAAGGTATGTTGCTAAACATATTTTTCACAAAGATAGTCTATCGGTTTGTATCCAAGTTAACAGTTCACAAATTTAATTGAAATAATCCACAAGAAAGAGTTGTCATGTCCTTATAAAAAAACATTATCAAAATAAAGAGTCTATCACTACAATAAAAATGATCTTTAACAACAATTAATAGCTTAACTGTCGCTAAATATGTATTTTCACAGGCAATTGGTACTCTCTATAAATGTCCCTAAAGTTTATAGCAACATTGAATCTAATGACAATTAGTTAATGTCGGTAAAGGCTCTAGAACTCTTCGGTAATGTACATATTTATTGCCTATAAAGATTATTTTTGTTATAGTGCATTTTGGACATTTGTTTTGTTTCAAGAAAACTTGATCTCTTAATATGCCCAAAAAGAAGAGACGAAGAAATATGACAAATTACTTAACTGCTACAAAAGAAGTGGACTAATTGTGTCGATACTAATATTCTAGGAAGAGTTCAATGACATACGAATTATTTGTACCTAACAAAAACAATCAAAATAATATACTAACTGTGGCAAGCAAAAGAGAAATTTGTCTGGTTTTTTTAACAAACTTCATCATTGGTTTCGTATTAGTTATCACATATTTATTGTTGTGTGCTATCAAATATAGCACAACCCACAATCAATTTTCCCAAAAATTATATGAAAAACCCTGTAGAAAGGGACACAAGAGAAGAAATATATCAATCATCCTCACTGTAATTTTTAACAGAGCTCAAAAAAAGTCACCAAAATAGAAAATAGAAATTGCAATAAATACATGAATCACTATGACTTACAGTAAAAGACTAAGCTTCATGAAATATGAGCAAGAAAACTTTGAGGTATGAAATTCACTTCATAATAAGTTTAATTAATGTATTTGAATTCGACTCACCTATAGCAAAAGAAAACCTACAATTAATAGTGGCAGAAATAAAAGTTTTGTTTACTAAAGAATTACAAGTAATGAATTTAACCATTTCAACAACGTTATGAGTTGTGAAATGAGAGGTACAAGAGTAGTAATGTCGCATTGTAATCAGAATCAATTTTCTTTGTTTATATGAAGAAACCTGTAGAAAGGGACAAAAGAGAAGATCAATTTTCAATCATCTTTGCTGAAATTTTTAACAGAGTAAAAAAAAAGTTCCCAAAATAGCAAAAAGAAATTGTCATAAATCCCTTTATTTATAGACAACAAAGGGGTGTGAACAAATGCTTATTATGTCTTATTGAAAAGGTCAAAACTCTTTGAAAAAGTTACAACCCTTCGAAAATGTCACAACCTTTAATAAAAGTTACAATTTTTCATAAAAGTCGCAACTCTTCATAAAAGTCACAATTTTTCATAAAAGTTACAACTTTTGATATAAAAGTCGCAACTCTTCATAAAAGTCACAACTTTTCATAAAAGTTAAAGTTTTTCATAAAAAGTTACAACTTTTCATGAAAAGGGAAGGCTAGTTTTGGAAATAAATAAATTAAAAGGGAATTCTTATTTGTGGTGGCGCCACGTAGACGGGCCTAGGGTTCTAGTTTTTATATA
>JAJOOH010027763.1:0-10304 GCA_029582605.1 Solanum gracilifrons
GAAGTATGGATTATGGGATTTGGTATTCACAAGTTTCTAACTTCAGATTATGTGGATTCACTAATAGTGACTATGCTAGTTCATTGGATGATAGACAAAGCATTTCAACACATATTTTTACTCTTGGGTCAGGAGTAATAAATTGGAGCTCAAAGAAGCAAGCTACAACAACTTTATCCACCTTTGAAGCTAAGTACATTGCAGCTACTCCAGCCGCTTGCCAAGCTATTTGGCTAAGAAGGATGTTAGCAGAACATCAGCATAAGCAAGAAAGTTGCAACAGAGATATACTGCGACAACAAAACATCAATCTCCATGACAAAGAATCCAAATTTTCATAGTAAAACGAAGCACATTGATGTTCGCTTCCATTTCATTCGTGATTTGGTTGCAAAGGAGGAGATTGTATTGAAGCATTGCAACACTCATAAGCAATTGGTTGATATATTGACGAAGTCGTTGGCAGCAGACAAGTTTATCTATTTGAGGGCTTTGCTTGGTGTCTGTAACTTTGAATCAAGGGGGAATATTGAAGACTGATTCAAAGTTTGACCTGGTCAATTAAGTTTGTTAGTAGTGTCCTATATTCTAGGGCTAGTTGTTAGCAAATATGTTGATCATGGCGCAGTACTTTTTAGTTGTGTTTTTGTTAGTAATTAGTTGTTTAGTTAATGGAAGTAGTGGTCATTTAGTGACTTAGTAGTTTGTTATTTTTAAGTCTGTATAAAGCTGTACTTTCCTGTGATTTCATATACTGAAAAATAGAAAAGACTTCAATATACAATTCTCTGTTTCTTCTTAAAGTTTTCCTGCCTATTTACTCCAACAAAGTTAGTTAAAAAAATTCTCCCAATCTTATAATAAAATATTAAACTTGACTTAACAATTTTAATCAAGTTTTTCCTTGTGAATAATCAACTTTTCTTATCACAAAATTAGGAAACTTGAATTAACTATTTCTGTAATGAAAGGAAATAGGAAAAAGTTGGGAGAGTTGAAAAAATAGCCACTCTCAAAACTTAATTGAACATTTAGACACAAGTCTTCAAAAGTTGGTACTTTAGACACTAAATATGACATCACTCATTATTCTTCCAAAATATGCAAGACCAACTCTAAAGTTTTTAATATTACACTTTAGTTCTCCCACCTCTTTCAATAATTTTTTATTTTTTCCCATCATTAATTTCAGATTTAAAAATAATCAAAAAAGAAAATATTATTCAAGCCCAAAAAAGCTCTCATTTTTCAGTCATTTTTCACCTACTTTTATCGATTCAGATGATTTTTCCAGGATAAATCTTCCTCCTCACAACTGAAAATCTCCATTCTTGCTCATTGCCTCTATTGTTATTCCATTTTTTTAAAAAAAAATTGTAAAAATTATTTTTACACCATTTTTAGTAGCTTGAAAAGCTTGAAAATTCCAGATAGATTTCAAAGTTTAGAAGCCCTACTAATACATTTCTCCATTCCAGAGCTAACATAGTATCTATTACATCCGATTTCATTTATTGACGTTTTTATTTGGAGAATTTCATACCAATCCTTACCCAGTTATAGATCGACACCATAATCTAGGATCAATCATTGTGGTCGATAATGATAGTAGTTGCAATAATTATTGTTAATGGTGATTATATCGATGTGTGTGGGAGGAGATTCCTAAATGTTTGATTTGAAAATTATCTAGTAATGTGACAGTGGTCATCCCATTTCGTCGCAATAATTTATACACGACATGATTTGAATCGTAATTGAGATGTGGGAAATTAACTTGCGAGCCAAGCGAAGTTGTGATTATCTATCTAATGAATGCAAGGGAAAAAAATACACCCCACATTCATAAAAAATGACAATCAAGTGTCCCTTTACATGTTGGATGTCACTGCCGATTGCACTAGGCCAATATTGAAAATAAATATCGTCGTGAGGTCTTTGGTGGCTCCCTCACCACACCCTACAATCGATGACAATGATTCGATTGAAGATAAAAGTTTGGGTGATCATTGATATGGATGGTCATCCCAATGGAATTGAAAGATCCTGAATTGTTTCAAAAAAAGTGACAAAAATGTCAGTCGGATCACAACTCAACCGCAGCTTCTCCGATGGAACTAATTTTCAAATAGAACAAACATTTAGCAGCAAGAATGAGTTGAAAATGTTATTAGACCAAGCATCGATGATGAATTCTTTTGATTATGTTGCGTTGAAGAATTGTAATAAATGGTTCAAGGTGAAATGTGTATCCCCTGATTGTGTCTGGATACTGCGGGCGAGGAAGTATGAATGCTCGACCATCTTTTTCATCTATATATATATATGTTGGCTATCACACCTGCGGCGTCGAACATGTCACGCACAACCATAAGGAAATCTCAATCAAAGTCATTATGTCGCATTATGTGAAATATGTATCGAAACGGCAAGGGACCAGACACTAAAGAAATTCAGAGAATTGTTTTTAAAGAATTTCATTATAGTTTGAGCATCTACGAGTACTATTCACCTATGCATAAAGTTGATGTCCATCTCCTTGCATACTCAAAATCAATTAATGTTATCCTTGTAGAGTTCGAATAGTGTGTGCCACATGAATTGTTAGATGCGAATATTCTTTCACCCTTGTCGATACCAAGCTCGGAAGAAAGAAAGAAAATGTGTTAAGGATGTTGACGAGACTTTCAAGACCAAGAAGAAGAATAAGTATTTAGTGTGTAATAGATCCGCACACAAGAGAACCACATGTAAAACAAGAAATTTTAGATCACTTTGTTTTTGTAACTCAAGGTAATATATATAATTTGAGACTCTGCAGTTTGATATAATTAATAGCATGTTAATCTTATCGCCCTTGCTCCCTTTCTATAATTAATAGACTAAAACATAGTATATATATATATTGTACATACTGTTTATTTGATTTATGTACTACTTACTACATAATGTATTGAAAATTTCTATTCGATTAGATCAATTTATATGAAAAGTTAAGTTACGTTTTTTTAATCTAACATTTTCTTTTTGGCATAAAAATAAGTTGACCCAAGTTTCATGGTAACAGTAAAACAAATTTTGATATTTTTTATAAACAATTTAACAAGAGTTCAAAATTTTTATTAAGTTTTTCCTTGTGAAAGTTTAACTTTTCTTGTTACAGACTTCGAAAATTTGAATTAATTTTCTTTTCTAATAATATTTTTTGGAAAACGTTGATAAATGAAAAGTTAAATTAACTTTCTTTAGTTTAGCTTCTTTTTGTAATTACAAAAAAGTGAAGTCAAGTTTTCAATTTTTTCATAGTAAAAGTTTTTGTTTTTTCCCCTAATTTTGCAATAAAAAGTTTAACACGAGTTAACATTTTTTATTAATTTCTATTGGTGAAAGTTTTAACTTTTTTAAATAACAAAATTAGGAAACTTGAGTTAATTTTTTTTTTTTTTTGTAATGACAAATTTGGAAAAACTTAACCAATGAAAAGTTTGTTTAACTTAACTCCTTTTTTTTTGTAATAAAGAAAGTTAACCCAAGAATTTTCATTGTAAAAGTTTAAACCTTTTCTTGTTCTATAATTTTTAAAATAATTATATTAAAAATGGCATGCTGTTTTTTGGACTTGCATAGCTCATACTTTAACTGAATTATGTAATTTTAAGAAATTTTTTTTTTTTAAAAAAACTCGAGTAATGGGGTTTAACGAGGGTGGAGGTTAGCTTTTTTCTAGATAGCGTAGGAAATTCTTGCGCTAATACCAATAAATTAACTTTCTTTTGCCCATTAATACACAAATCATCCTAACTATATTATAAATTTTTAATAGGAAAATCACAAAACTTTCTCTCTACTATATCAATGTAGAGTTACGGACAAATTTGAACATTTTCCCTAATTAATATTCTCTCCGTTTGAAAAAGAATGACTAACTTTTTTTTTTAGTCGGTTAAAAAAGAATGACCCCTTTTCTTTTCTGACAACACTTTAATTTCAGCTTTACACGTAACATGTTTAAGTCCATAAGATTAAATGACATTTTTGTATATTTGACATAACTTTAATTTAAGACCAAAATATTGAAAACTCTTCTTTATTTTCTTAATCTTTGTGTCAAGTCAAACTATATCATTCTTTTTTAAACGGAGCAATTGGGAATTTTTTTTTTAGTGTGTATTGATACATAAATCAAATAGTTAGTTAATTACTAATGAGCTTAAATCTTAATGACGAAGTTGATGAAGCATGCATGCAAAATTAAAGTCGAGTCCAAGTGTAACAATAAACAACAAGTGTTGAGTATTCCCTAAAACCCTCGACCGTTTTAGTTTAGTTTCATATATAACACTTTTTCATTTGGAGTTTATTGTTTCTTTAAATTTGGCTTTTCTTTTTCTTCTACAAAACAAATGATATAATTGTGAATTAAGACTTACTTTCTATATAAGATCCATAAGAGATACGTTACGTTACGAGTTGTTACTACAACCATCCATATGGACAAACTCACAAGTTTTGTTGGCCCCCATGCCAAATGCATATAATATAGCTAGTGGTTGTTAATGGAGACAAGGTGAGTTAAAGTAATATGATGAGAAGAAAAACACTCACTTTTAATAAGGTAAAGTAAGATAAAGAGAAGGACGAAAAAATGCCTTTAGTGAAATTTGATAGAGCCATGCATGTTTTTTATTTAACGGAAAAAGAGTTAAAAATATATCTTTTAGCTGAGTGAAATTGAACAAAAATGTTCTTAATTGAGACAAGGTAAAGTAACATTAAAAAGTCTCACTTTTTAGTAAGGTAAAGTAAAATAAAGAGAAGGACGAAGAAATGCCTTTGGTGGTACTTGATAGCACCGTGTAGGTCTTTTATTATACGGAAAAGAGTAAAAAATGACATTAAGCTGGGTGAAATTGAACAAAAATGTTTTTAATTGAGACAAGGTAAAGTAATATGAAAAAAGAAGTCACTTTTTAGTAAGGTAAAGTAAGATAAAAGAGAAGGATGAAAAAATGTCTTTGGTGACATTTAATAGCGCCATGCATGTCTTTTATTGAACGGAAAAAAGTCAAAAATATTTTGCTACTATGCGAAATTCAACAAAAATGTTCTTTTGTTAAAAGATTGGTCCAAAAATACTCATCGTTAATAATTTGGTTCAAAAATATTTTTTAGTATTACTTAAGTGGATTAGAAATGTGTTAAGCTCTAACAATGGTGAACTTCACAAAGCTAAGCTAAGAAGAAGAAGTAAAGTTGTGTATTAGATTTACAGAATGAAAGTGAAAAACATTCTACAATGTATGCTAAGCTTCACTATATATAGTGTAGCAATTACAATCATTTAACTAACTAGACTAGTTAGCTTTAACTTAACTATAGTTAGTTATAACTAACTTTTGTAACAACTTTTCTAACAAACTTATAACTGCCATAGCTTCACATTGCTTAACACCCCTCCTCAAGCTGGTGGCTGGAATATGTCTTTTAATCCCAGCTTGGACATACGATGCAAATGTGGAGCTTTCCATAAACCTTTGGTGAGTAGGTCAGCTAGCTGGTCTCTAGTTACACATACTGTGTTTTGATCATCTTTTGTAGTATCTTTTCTCTAACAAAATAACAATCAATGTCAAAGTGTTTAGTTCTTTCATGAAATATAGAATTAGAAGCATTATGGATTGCAACTTTGCTATCATAAAACAGGTCTACTGGATGCTTTATATTCACTCGTAGCTCCTTGAATCTCTACAACTGTTGAATCCATACTTCTGAATTAAGCCTCAGCAGAACTTCTTGCTACAGTTTCTTGCTTCTTTGACTTCCAAGAAACTATAGCATCTCCAAATTTCACAAGATATCCTGTAACAGACTTCCTTGTTTGTACACAAGTACCCCAATCAGAGTCACAGTATGTAGTTAACAATTCTGAGCTTTGGGAAGGCATAAGCAACCCTAAACTAGGAGCTATTTTAATGTATTTAACTACCCTGAGTGCTGCTTCCATATGAGACTCTTTTAGAGCATGCATAAATTGGCTCAATACCTATACTGCAAAGGAAATGTCTACTCTAGTCATGGTTAGATATAACAACCTCCCCACCAGCCTTTGATACCTCCCAACATCTTTCAAAGGTTTGTCTGTGAGAATAGTATCTGAGTTTTGTATACTTGCATCATACTCAAGAGATGTCAGCCTTGTATTAGGATCTAGTGGTGTATGAACTGACTTTGCACCACTTAACCCCATTTCAGAAATGAGCTCTAAGACATATTTGCGTTGGTTCATAACATACCCTTCCTTGGACCTAGCAAACTCTATGCCAAGAAAAAACTTCAGCTCACCCAAGTTTTTCATCTTTAACTTAAGTTGCAGATCACTCCTAGTCTTGAGAATAAAAGAACTGGAACCTACCAGTCACTAAGAGATCATCAACATAGACAAGAACCAGAACTATATCAGTGCTAACTGCCCTTGTAAAGAGAGAATAGTCATAATGACTTTGAACAAAACCCAACTGAACCAAAGCATCAGTCAACTTGAGATTTCATTGCCTAGGAGCCTGTTTGAGGCCATAAAGGGACTTATCCAGTTTACAAACTTTGCTAGAGTCCTCCTGCCTACAAAAACCAGGTGGTATGACCATATACACATCTTTAGAAAGGTCACCTTGTAGAAAAGCATTGTGCACATCCATCTGAAAAATAGACCACTGTTTTGCAACTGCAACAACAAGAATAGACCTAACAGTGACCATTTTAGCAACTGGAGAGAAAGTCTCAGTGTAGTTTAGGCCTTCTTTTTTACTAAAACCTTTGACCACCAATCTTGCCTTGTACCTTTCAACAACACATGAGGCTAAATACTTCACTTTGAATACCCATTTACAACCAATAGGCTTCTTACCAGGTGGAAGATCAGTAATACTCCATGTGTGATTAGCCTCTAAAGCAGCTATCTCAGCTTGCATAGCTTCAAGCCATTGAGGCTGAGAAGCAGCTTCAGCAAATGATGTAGGCTCTAGAGTGCTGGAATAAGTAGCAAGAGTAGCACCATATGCAGGAGAAAGATTAGCATAGGCTACATGCTCAAAAACAGAATACAGACACTTGGACTTAGGTTGATTTGTGAGAAAATCATGCATCCATATAGAAGGCGTTGTAGGCCTAGAGGATCTTCTTAAAACATGAGACTCAGTAGTAGTAGGAGGGGGTAAGACACCAGAAGAAGAACTAACATCATAAGCTATGTTGTCCAAACCCTCAGAATCTGGAGGAGCGCCATTAGGAGAAACTATAGGTGGAACCACTAAGGGAGTCATCTATGAATTGAAGCACATGAAATAAAGGAGAAGAAGAAGACTGCATGTCCATAAAAGGAAATATAGTTTCTTTAAAGATCACATATCTACTCATAAAGAATGCCTTAGTGTGTAAGTCATAAAGTTTGTAACATTTTTGTAGGGTGGAGTATCCAAAAACCACAACATGAATTGCTCTTGGGGCAAATTTATCAACTTTCCTAACCTCACCCTGAGATAATCAAAAGAAGGACATGTTTTATAGAGAAGATTATAAGGATTCCTCCCATGAAGTATTGTGGAAGGTAATATATTGATTAAGTAAGTACTGGTTAGAACACAATCACCCCAAAAACTTAGAGGTAGTCTAGATTGGAATCTCAATGATCTGACCATGGCTAAAACATGTCTATGCTTCCTTTCCACAATCACATTATGTTGAGAAGTATAGGTACATGAGCTCTGATGAAGAATACCCATAGTTTGAAGTAAAGTACTGACTTGTGAATTGAAAAACTCACACCCATTGTTAGTCCTTAGTATTTTAACAGTAGAGCAGAAAACATTATGAATCATGGCAAAGAATGTAGTGAGAGCTACAATGACCTCAGCTTTGGAATTCAATAGTATCAACCAAGTAAACCTGGAGTAATCATCAACTAGAGTGAGGAAATATCTCTTTTCATCATGAGTAGAAACTTTATAAGAGCCCCAAACATCAGCATGTAACAAATGGAAACAAGCACTGGTAGTAGTAGTACTTAAAGGAAAAGACAATCTGGACTATTTAGCTAAAGGGCATACAATGCATAGTTCAGTGCTACTAGGAGATACATTTTTAAAACAACTGAGAGTTCTTAGGACAGACATAGGTACATAACCTAGTCTCTTATGCCATAGAGACAAATCTACATTACAAGATATAGTAGAAGAAGCTACATTAACATCATGGACTTGAGTCTGGGGGATTTTAATTGAGCTCCTTGAGATTTCAACTGACAATCAGGCTGAACCACATATAGATCATTCTCCAGTCTGCCAATCCCCCTTACAATCCCACTTGAGAGGTCCTGAAACACACAATAGTCAGGATAAAACAGAACACAACAATTCAACTCTTTTGTTAGCTTAGGAATATATAGTAGGTTATAGTGAAATGCAGGAATGTGAAGAACATTAAAGATCTTAGTCCCTCCAAGGACCTGAGATGAACCAATATTGCTGACATGAGCACTTGAACCAGTAGGTAAATGAACCCTGTGAATTGGAGAATCATCTAAGCTAGTGTGCTGAGTTAGCATTCCTAGATTATGTACCATATGTTTGGAAGCCCCAGAATCAATTATCCATTTATCATCATCAGTATGCATAGTAGAACTGTGCATCATACCTGTAGTTTGCATAGCAGTGTCATTGTGTTTCTTTATATTCTCTTGATCTATCATGTGTAAAAGCTGTTGGTATTGCTGAGGAGAAAAAATGAGGGCGAGGTTGTTGCAGATGTAAGGGCTGCAGGTTAGCCATGAGAGCATGAGAACCACCAGAGGAAATCATTGGTGTGGAAGAATTGATATCAGGAGTTGAACCTGAACTGCTTCCATAGAAATTCTGTTGATGATGCAAATATTGTCCAGTACCAGTAGAAACACCTACAAGGTTAGTTGTAGTACTAGAACCAGTAGATGTCCTCTTCTTACCCTTCCAATCAGCAAGATACCTATTCAGTTTGTAACAAGTAGCTCTAACATGACCTTTCCAATTACAATAGTCACAAAAAAGAGTGCTATTGTTGTTGGCTGATTTCTGATGAGCACTTGATGGAGGATTAATTCCAGGAGAATTAGATCCATTTCTAGGCATATGCCCTCTTCCATTACTAAAGAATGCCGTAGAGTCAGTCAATCTTCCAGAATTAGTTGATGTAATATTGTCACTGCCTATGCCTACTGCATTTGATTTTCCTAATATTCTCTGACTTTCCTCAGACATTACTAGAGAATAAGCCTTGTTTATACCTGGTGCTTGATCTAGCATCATAATTTGACTCCTACACTGATTGTAGGATTCATTCAAGCCTAAGAGAAACTGCATTAGTCTTTGGAACTCAAAATGGACTGCATAAGCCTTAGAAACTTCACAATCACAGCTAGGACAGGGAATAAGAGAGTCAAATTCCATCCATAATTCTTTAAGTTTTGAAAAATAGCTTGAAACTGACATCATCCCTTGACTGAGTGTAGCAATTTCCTTGTGCAAGTAAAAAATCCTAGATCCATCTACCTTATCAAATCTCTCTTTTAGATCAGTCCACACTTGTTGAGCATTACTAGCATATACTATACCACTTAGTAACTCGATCATAATCCATGATAGCACTATAGCACTACATTTTCCCCAAAGATCATGCAAAGCTACATTAAACTTATCCTTGGAACTTTTGCCATTAATGAAGCCTATTTTTCCTTTACCTAAGAGACCTATCTTCATAGATCGACTCCACAAAGAATAATTCTCAGATCCAGTAAGCTGAATTGAAATTAGAGAGCTACCTAGAGTATCACAAGCCTGTAAGTGCTGAGGATGATGAGAATCCACCATTGTTCCTCCTCCTTGCACCACTGTACCTCCTCCTTGCTCAGATTTGATTTCAGAAACATTCACTATCTCAAGAGATCAGCTAAAAAAATCTACAGATAAAAAAACTTGAATCCTTCCCTGCGTCTAGAACAATGCAATAGCTTTGCAGAGAATCTGCAATTGCATCGAAAAACAGAGAGATCAAAGACACCTTACAACTCTGATACAATGTTAAACTCTAACAATGGTGAACTTCACAAAGCTAAGCTAAGAAGAAGAAGTAAAGCTGTGTATTAGATTTACAAAATAAAAGTGAAAAACATTCTACAATTTATGCTAAGTTTCACTATATATAGTGTAGCAATTACAATCATTTAACTAACTAGACTAATTAGCTTTAACTTAACTAGAGTTAGTTATAACTAACTT
>JAJOOH010027775.1:0-11830 GCA_029582605.1 Solanum gracilifrons
ACTCTAAAATTCGAAAAGTGCATAATAAGGTCGTTTAGAGGTTTATTAACGACCTTAAGTCACGTCGATCCCGCCACAACGGCCACCACCCCGTTACAGCGGCACTGCCAGAGCGACCAAAAGTAGCGCCAAAGCGGCTTGCACGAAACAAGGAGATATTTAAAGAACTCCAAAATCCCTATTTCACCACACACCTCTAACCAACGACGCTCAGAAAATACTCTTCATGCTAAGATCGATTTCGGGAGTTCCACTCACCCGAATTCAGTTTTGTAAAGTCGTACGGGTTCCTTAATGAGTTATCTAACTATTCATGTCATCAAAATTATAAATAATTCACCTGATTGTTACCAAATTTCCCTACACCTTAAAGACTTCGATTTCATCTAAATCTGGACTAGGTTGGGAAAATCCAAATACTACGAAAAAGTCTTCATGCCCCAAATTCTCCCCC
The DNA here is from genome assembly GCA_029582605.1 of Solanum gracilifrons. Lineage (NCBI taxonomy): Eukaryota > Viridiplantae > Streptophyta > Magnoliopsida > Solanales > Solanaceae > Solanum > Solanum gracilifrons. The sequence goes on from JAJOOH010027775.1 coordinate 455, forward strand.
ATTGGCATTTTTATAACGACGGGAACATGTCGTTACAATAGATACCAATTTACCCATCACACGTCCCCGAGTAACAAAAGTTAGGAAAATAGGCTAAGGAAGGAATGGAGTAGTACCTGAATCGACGAACAATTGGGGATACTTGTCTCGCATGTCCCTCTCAATTTCCCAAGAAGCTTCCTCAACTGGACGATGCTTCCATTGAACTTTCACGGACTTAATCTCCTTGGTCCTCAACTTGCGCACATCACGATCAAGAATTGCAATCGGTTCCTCCTCGTATTAGAGATCATTGTCTAACACAATTGAGTCCCACTTTATGATATAATCCCCGTCATCATGATATCTCTTTAACATGGACACATGAAATATCAGATGAACTCCCGATAAATTAAGAGGTAAAGCCAATCTATACGCTACCGGTCCCACACATTCAAGAATCTCAAATGGACCAATGTACCTCAGACTTATCTTACCTTTCTTACCAAATCTCATCACCCCTTTCATGGGTGATACCTTAAGAAGAACATTCTCACCGGTTTGAAACGCCACGTCTCTAACCTTATGATCCGCATACTTCTTTTGCCTACTCTGGGCTGCTAAAAGCTTAGCTTGAATGCTCTTCACCTTATCTTGAGCATTCTTTACTAAATCTACCCACAAAGGTTTCACATCTCCAGCCTCAAACCATATTATGGGTGATCTACATCCCCTCCCATAGAGTGCCTCAAATGGTGTCATATTAATGTTGGAGTGATAACTATTATTATAGGAGAACTCACACAAATGTATGAATTTATCCCAATGTCCTCTAAAATCTAGCACACATACCTTCAACATGTCTTCTAATACTTAAATAGTCCTTTCTGACTGCTCGTCTGTCTGTGGATGGAAGGTTGTACTAAAAGTGATTTGTGTACCTAATTCATCATGCAATTTCCTCCAAAACTTGGATGTGAATTGGGTACCGGTCTGAGATGATAGAGAGGGGCACCCCATGTAACCTCACTATCTCTTTCACATAGACCTTAGCCAATTGCTCAACATTATAATCTATTCTTACCGGAATAAAATGGGCTGACTTAGTCAATCTATCAACCACTACCCAAATAGAATCAAACTTCCCCAAAGTCTTGAGAAGACCATCCACAAAATCCATGGCTATCCTTTCCCACTTCCATTCCGGAATGACAATTTTGACACTTCGCCACAAACTCCGCTATGACTTTCTTCATGCCCGACCACCAATAAATTCGCTCCAGATCTCTATACATCTTGGTCACACCCGGATGAATAGAATATCGGGAACCATGAGACTCTGCCAACAATTTCTCAATCAAGTCATCTACTCTAGGAACACATTTTTTCCCCTTAAAATTGAGCACACCATCCGTATCAAGAGTGGTCTCCTGTGCCTTACCATTCGCAGTTTTCTTTCTAAGCTCCTCCAAATTCTTGTCCTCAAATTGTTTGGCCTTGATCTCCTCAATGAATGTGGCCCTCACTTCAATGCTAGCTAACACCCCACCTTTTTTTGAGATGCCCAATTGCATGAACTTAGTGTCACTCCCCGAGCTTACACCCTGGACGTGGCCGGCACTCGAAGACCATTGCTGGCCCCCAAGCGAACCCTTGGCCTAGCTTACTCAACTCAGCGGAAACCTTAACTCAACAGAATAACTCCATGCAATGAAAGGTCATAAAACAACCTAACTGATAAAATCTGGCCAAATAAAAAAGCAACTCAAGTCTCAAAATAGAATATTTATATATATACATAGATGAGAGACTCAATACTAACTGACTGACTGCCTATGAAGCCTCTATAATACTGAGATGGATGTTGGGACAGACCCCGTAACATCCTAATAAAACATAACTAGTAATGCAAAATAATAGAGTCCTCCAGAATGCAAGGAGGCTCACCACTGACTCTGGAGTGCTCAACTGGATCAACGGCGTGCTGGATAATAATCCTGGGTATCTGCGTCTGCATCATAATAAGATGCAGGCCAACTGACATCAGTATATGGAATGTACGAGTATGCAAGCTGGACAACTAAACAACAACTTAAGCTTGAAAGGGATACAATAGAGAACTTACCTTAGTTTGATTCAACTCATGAGTAACTGAACTAAATATAAAGCAATAAGACACATGCAATATATAAAGCTTGTAAAACTATTTAAAACATGACGTCAAAAATCATATTTATAATATCATAAAAAAATTTCATGCTCCCTCTCAAAGTCTACTTGTGCAATGCATGAATGAAGTCTCATACCCCCATCCATACTAAGTAGAACCCCTCGAGGAACCATGCAATTTCTACTGTGGGAGTTTCTCTAACCGACAGCCACCACTATAAGCCTAAGTGGTGCTACAACGTCTTGCCCACGCTGCCAGAGCTGTCCTATACTTTGCCGTCATATAGAACGCTTTAACTTAATGGATCCACTAGCTTAACTTCCGTGATCATCTTAAATCCCATGTTGGCTACATGGTTTCTATGGAGAGTTGAGTTAATATGAACTCGTGTCCCCAATTCGGTGCTCAAGACTACTCCCAAAAATACTTTAGCTCATATGTTTTAAAAACAAACTTCTTTCTTTAGTTTGAAATAATTGCTCAAACTACCCTATTAAAAGAGGTAATTGCTCTTGAAAACTTTTTCTAAAAAAAACATATTGAAATCATATTTTAATATGATCATTGATGACTCGGGAAGTCATACTGCATAAACATTGATAGTATATCTAGAGACCATACTGTTTAAACATTGATAACATACTCGATTGTCATACTAATCATGTTTTAGAAACTCTTTCGCAAAACTCATCTTTTTCTTAAAAGAGATAGTACTCAAAATGCTCAAAACTCTTTTGGAAATCTCAGTTTCCTCTCATCTTAAATGTGAAAAGATTTATAAACTTCTTTAGGAATACTTAGTTCCCTAATAACTTTTGAGAAATGAACTTGACTCTATACTCTTGGCTTAACTTGAAACTTGAGCCTAAAAATAAAGTTAAAACGTTTGTAAAAGATCTATGAAAACTTGAAATGAACTTCTCTTACTAGACTCTTGAAAAACTTTAAAGACTTGCTTTGATTTGCTTCTTAACTTCTAGATTGACTTCTAACTTCACTTGACTTTGATCCTAACCTTCCTCGAATTGGATTATGGATTCAAGGCTAATGATCTTATGTTTATGGATTCAAGGCTAATGATCTTATGTTTATGGATTCAATTGATTATGATTTGTGTTTGGAAAGACCTCATGATGTTTAGGAATGATTTAGGATAGCTAAAATTGAGAAGAGTTACGAAATTAAATTTTGAAACAGTGGAGTCCGCGTCCTGTTCGCGACGCGGAACAGATTTTTGTTCACAGAGGGAACAAGTCCGCGACACGAACTTGTTTCATGTAAGCTGCCCGACTTTTCTCCTTCATTTTTCCAACTCTAAACCCTCTGAACTTCAAAGGTTCTTTCCCCAAACACTTGGGATCATTAAAACTCTTAATACACAATAGATTCAACTCGAAAACACAACCGGAAACATGTACCAAACCAACAAGAAACTTCAACAATACAACCACAACTTCAACAAGCACAACCACAAACTGCAACAACACAACCAATCTTTTCTCGGAATTAAAACGAATTTGGCGTGTGGGGGAATGAACCAACCCAACACTATGATCTCACATACCTTAATAGGGATCACCCCCGATAAAAACCACGACAATCTTGACGAATCCTTGCTTCTTTTTCTCTTTCTCCTCTTCTTTCTCTCTTCTCTCAAAAGGCCTAACTCTCACTTTTAAAAGGGAAAACTGATTTAAAATCAGTCTAAACCCTTAATATAATCAAAAGAAATGGTTAGGGAAAAGACGAAAATACCCTTACAAATTCGGATGAACTTCCCTGTGCCAACAACCCAGCTTCCAAAGGGCATAACTCACTCATACGAACTCGAAATCGAGCAAACTCGGTGGCGTTGGAAAGATCACTCCAAGAGATTTCCAAACATAACTGGAAATACACCTAACACATCCTGAGCTAGGAGTTATGACCATTTTAAGTTGACCAAAATCACACTTTTTCCCATACTTAACCAAATTTTCAGATTTTGAATTCTTTCCAAAAATGACTATTTCCAATTTCAAGCTTCTTCATAGTTATTTCAAATTGCCGGATGTTACACTTAGACTCTAAGGTCTGAGTTTTCTTAGCCAAAGGTCGCTTGGATACACTCAAGCAAGTTAAACTACCCATACTCACCGTTTTTCGACTCAAAGCGTCTGCCACCACATTAGCCTTGCCCGGATGGTATTGAATGGTCACATCATAATTTTTATGTAACTCCATCCACCTTCGTTGTCTCAAATTCAGATCATTTTGAGTGAACACATGCTGCAAACTACGATGATCAGTAAACACTTCACACTTAACACCATAGAGGTAATGCCGCCATATCTTAAGAGCAAACACTACCGCTGCCAACTCTAAATCATGTGTTGGATTATTCCTCTCATGCACCTTCAATTGACACGAGGCATAAGTTATAACATTCTTATCTTGCATCAACACAACACCCAAATCAGAATATGAAGCATCAGAGTAAAGAATAAAATCTTTACCTTCTACCGGTAATGCTAGGATGGGTGCGATGGTCAATAGAGTCTTGAGCTTTTGAAAGCTCTCCTCACACTTTTTAGTCCATTCAAATGGTATCTCTTTTTTGGTCAAGTTAGTCAAGTGAGTGGCAATGGATGCAAAAATTTTCACAAATCGACGATAGTAGCTAGCGAGCCCCGCAAAACTCCTAACTTTCGTCACAGAGCTAGGCCTAACCCAATTCTTAACCGCATCAATCTTTTGAGGATCTACCATTACCCCTTCTTTTGAAACTACATGCCCGAAAAATGTAACTGATTTCAACCAAAATTCACACTTAGAAAATTTAGCATATAGGTTTTGCTTTCCAAGAACACCCAAAACTCTACGAAGATGGTCGGCATGCTCTTTCTCACTTTTCGAATAGACCAAAATATCATCAATAAACACTATTGTTGTGCCGTAATATTCCTATCTTTAGAAAAATCACTTTTTGAAATGTTCCAAGTATAAAACAATTTGAGAAAAATACTTAGAAAGAAGCCGCCACTTAATTTTTTTAAGAAATTAAGAAAACTTATAATTTTCAAAGATTTAAACAGAAAAATTCATTTGAAAATACCAAAGAGGATTCGAGGTTCAATTTACACTTCGAGAAGGATTTAAGCATTCGAAGTGCCCGCTAACATACGGTTGACCTGTGATTTGACTAAAACATATTGACTTTTTATAGAAAAATGATTTAACATAAGAATAATACTTTATAATATTTGATTAACTTTAAGAAAATAATTAAATAAATGACACATTTTATATTATTTTTATTTTTAGAGAAAAGGGATCCAAAATAAAATATTTGAATTAAATACAAGTGATTAGAATATTAATAAAACTAGATTAATTAGAAATTATTTAATTCATCTTTTGAAATAATAATTTAAACCAATTTAATAAATTAAAGCATGAATATCATTTTGAATTAATTGACTAAACTTTTTGAGAAAATGACTAAGTAATTATTAATATTTTTAATTGAAAAAAACAAAAAAAGTTTTGACCAACAGTTTCTAAAGTTTATTTGAGAAAAGTACTTTAACTCAAAACAATTTTAAAATGAGTAAAATGTGATTAAGTGAAGAGACGTTAAATAATATATCTTAAGAATAGAAGGTTTAACTTAATTAGAAAGTATAATTTGATCAACATACTTGACTAATAAAAAAAATTAAAAGTTAACCAACACAAAGAAAATAACTTATCCTTTGGGGAAATCTAATTAGGTCAATTGATAATTCTAAAGTTAGAGTTGAATAAAAACACATAAATAATAATCACAATAAAACAATTTAAGAGTAAAGGAGAAATTAAATTTGGACCCTTCTTGGGCCTGCTGCAAATTTTGTTTGGGCTTTGGCCCTATATTTTCCCCTGAAAATCTGTATATATACCAAGCGTATATCACTGTATATGGACCATATGTTGGCCCTTTTCGATGTATATCAGACTTCATATCATCCGTATACAACCTAAATTGACTTTCCGAGCACCTGTATTTCGCGCCAGACTTGCTCTTTGCTGTTTTAGAACGGTATATCACTGTATAACGAGTGTATACAACAAGTATACAACTCCCCTTTTGGGGCTTTCGAGATCTGCAATTTTAACTTGGTTCCCATATTTGTCATCTTCAACCTGTACATCATTTTCGCAATTGTGCCATGGTGACTGACTTAAGGAAAAAGAGAATTTGGGGCCTTTACAGCCCTATTCGGAATGCAAGGAGAATGGAGAATCCCATGATGGCTCGGGGAAGATTCATGCAACAAACGAGAAAGAGAAAAAAAAAATTAACATGTGAACTAAGGAAACAATTAAGATGTGATTTTAAATTTATAATAGGAAAAATTAGATACTTCAAAATGAAAAGGCTACTTGCCCATGCTATCCATGAAGTTCAAGCAAAATGAAAGGAAGACGACTTCAAGATTTGTATCTTAGGCAACAAGATTACTCCTAATTCAAATTAATTCGGGGAAGGGTCCGAGTTGCACATCATGATAAAGAAATATTCACATGTCTATCCCAAATGAGAAAATCATATTATCAAGTATCAACAATACAATATACGACCCATTGATATAAGTTGAGATGCGACATTCCATGCCAAAACAATATCATAAACTTAAGGCAACAAGACAATCGAATAAAAGAACCTTAGAACCATAGCAAATTATCACTCTCTAATCAGATTTTAATATTAGAAGCAATTAAACCAAGCCTATAGAAAATAAGAAAATGGGCCAGGCAGTATTACAGTAGACAGAGGAAAATATGTTATATTTAACAACTTGCAGAAATATGCTAAAAAAAAAAATGGGAGGAATAAGAGCTAAATGGGCAGCTACACATTCTTAATCCAATATGCTCCCAACTTATCGAGACTTGCTATAGGTGGATACGAGGCTCACGAAGTTCACAAAAAAAAAATAAAGAGGGATGATTTGTTCGTCCCTAAGTAGTAAACATGTGAAACCAATGAACAAATACAACTAGACCTCCTCTACATAGCCCATAACCACAAGAAGATAACATGAACTCATTCAAGGCATGTCATGCCAATTTGGATCGAAATTGAACCCACATTCTCCACCAAGCAAAGAAATGGCACACAAGCTTTCAAGATACAACACTTTAAGGGACGAAACGGATAAACAAGAGACAACAAACTTGAAAAGAAAACTAGAAACAGAACAAATGCAATCTGGAAAGCAAAACTTACATCTTGAAATAGCTCAACAAACATCTAAGTAAGAGGAATCGAAACGGGTTACAACAAGTACAGTACAAAGCCGAAATCTTGACGTCTTGCTTCATTCCTTCAACTTGAGGTGAAAGAACGAAAAATGTGACGTCGAACACGAAACATTACCACGGAGTCATGATAAGCAAGGACGGACTAACGTAAATAAAGCATTTCGAAAAAAGAAAAAAAAATCACCACAAGGCTATGAAAATCAACACAATAAGAGTCGCAATATCTTGATACCAAACTTCCAAAATTCAATATATACACATTCTAGTCATGCTCGGGAACAAAAGGCTAATGGCTCAATGAGAACGAGAAATCCATTTCCTACTGGGAACTAATGGGAAAACAGAACAAAGACGAGCAAATACTACCGTACTAAAGTAAAGTAGAAAATTAAGACTTAAACCAACAAAAGAGGTATAAAATCGAATCAGCTATACCAAATAGCAAACTACGGTAAAAATAGGAAAGAACATAAACAAGATAAAAAGTATACCTTTTTCGGAGCAGCGAACCGGACAAACGAGCTGAGAACAACGACTCTTCTACTATGAAACCTATATACGAACAACACGCCAAGAAACTCCGAGCGTCGATCTTCTCGGAACTTAGAATCAGAATTAAGTGTAAAATGTCTATCGTTCAAAAACCAAGCTCAAAAACCTTTTGTAAGCTATTTTTCGTATGTGACCTCAAAATCCAATCCTCCTCCCTTGAATGAAAACTAAGGAGGCTATTTATAGAGCGGTGAAAGGGTAGATTTAGGGGGTAAAATCCATTGAGAATTCAAACAAAAATTTCAATCCCTTCTGCTATTTCGAAACCACAGTAAAGGTGATGGGAAATTTCTGAAAACGGGAAAAAGGGGATGGGACGACTGCTGCAAGGTATGGGCGATTTCGCGAATTTCTCGCTGGATTTTCCGGGATTTTCACGTGAAGAAGAAGAAAATGGATGCAGGGGTCGTCTGGAATTGTACGCTGAGGTATTGTTGCTGCTTCCGTGAAATAAAGTGGGCTGGGTCGGGTACTCTTACTGTTGAATTGATATTGTATTGTTGCTGTACGTAATGGTTTCTTTTTTTGGTTGAAATTTGGAAATTTGGAAAGGTGGGCTGCTAGTGGAATTGGGCCGGTTGAAGGGTAATGGAAAAAGGCCCAAATTTGATTTCTTAAAGGTTTTAAAGGAGGTAAAATAAAAATGACTAAAATCATAAAAATAAATATAGCCAAATTGATTTTAATTTGCAAAAGGCTAAAACCTAAATAAGATGAATTAATATAATTAATTAACGAGTTTCTTAATCTTAACAAAATTAAATAACTAATTTTTAAAAATATTAACTATTAATTAATTAAACTAATTAGCGAAATTTAAAGAAAAATTAAAACCTTTGAGACGATTTTCAAATAAAAATATACTAATTATATACATAACTATAAAAACACTTTTATTATTTTTTTTTAAAATTATAAAATTGACAAAACTTACATAAAAAATAACTCGAAAAATATTTTGAATCTCATAAAAGCTAATTAATTCAAAATTATAGCCATCACTCTAAAATACACTAAAAAAATAAAATAAAGTCTTTTGAGATGATTTTCGAATATTTATAGGATATACTTATTTCATACATAATTATATAAAACATATATATTATTAAAAATACAAAAAGTGATAGACTATTTAAAAACTTGCAAAATATTTTATTATTATTATTATTTATTTATTTGAAATTTTATAAAACTAATTATTTAAAATCGTTTGAAATTGAAGAAGCTCGATGATCAATCTATAATGTGGAGGTCCAAAATTGGGTGTCAACAACTATAACAAAAGAATCAAAAAACGGTTTGAACACCTCATTCATCAAACTCATAAAAGCTGCAGGCGCATTGGTCAAACCAAACGACATAACCAAAAACTCATAGTGCCCATAACGAGTTCTAAATGCCGTCTTGGGCACATCCTCATGCCTAATTTTCAATTGATGGTAACCGGATCTTATATCAATCTTAGAGAAAACTGATGCACCTTGCAATTGGTCAAAAAGATCATCTATTCGAGGCATGTGATACTTATTTTGAAAAGTGACCCTATTCAATTGCCGATAATCTATACACATTCTCATACTACCATCATTTTTCTTAACAAACAAAACTGGAGCTCCCCATGGGGAAGCACTAGGTCGAATACATCCTTTATCAAGAAGTTCTTGGATTTGAGCCTTAAGCTCTCTTAATTCTGCCGGAGTCATGCGATATAGAGGGATAGAAATGGGTCGCGTACAATAAATGCAAAAATCTATATCTCTATCCGGAGGCATACCATGCAAATCATTAGGAAACACTTCTATAAATTCAAACACCATAGGAATAGACCCAATGGATGGAGCCTCAATCTCAACATCCCTAATATGAGCTAAATAAGCCAAACAACCCTGCCCTATTAATTTCTTAGCCCGAATGAAGGATATGATCTTAGTTCGCTTAGGCTTGTACACCCCTTCCTACTCTAATTTTTCTCTTCCCGAAATTTCTAAAGTTACAGACTTAGTATTACAATTAAGCACAACATAATAGGGGGACAACCAAGTCATGCCTAAGATTATGTCAAAGTCAGTCATATCTAAAATCACCAAATCAGCCCAAGTTTGAAAACCCATAAATAAAATATGACAAACACGATAGACATGGGTAACTATGATTGACTCTCCAACTAGGGTAGAAACATGGATAGAGGTATCAAGTATATCACAAATCATATCAAACTTTGAGGCAAATCGCACAGATACATAAGAATAAGTAGAACCCGGATCAAATAACATATTAGTCATCCGGTCACAGACAAGAATAGTACATGTGATCACCGCGTCAGACGACTCTGCCTCATTCTTGCCCGAAAAGGCATAACACTGAGCCCTATCATCTTGACGAACCACTTCCTTGCCTGGTTGCGCGTTACCCCTGCCTGCATTACCATTTCCTCTACCTCCACGGCCTCGTTGATTACCTCATTGCCAACCTTGTGGACGCCCTATACTATTATTATCATTTCTCGCGGGTACCACTGCTCTAGTCTGCTGCTGCGCAGACTCAAACACATGTGGGTGGGGACATTTTTTCCTCATATTCCCAGGTTCTCCACAGTTGTAACAAGTACGATCAAAAGATGGTCTGTCGCCTGTCGAAGGCGCGACTCCCTGGCTATCCTGAAAATTATGAGATGGAGTTTCCGAGTAACTACATGTAGAGGTGGGCATAATGGACTGAATTGGCTTGGCTGCAAGCGTTGGCCTTCTGGACCCCTTGGAATAAGAACCTTAAAAGTTACCTGAGTTCTTGGCCCTTTTTGCCCATGCCTTAGGTTGGCCGTCTCGCCTCACCCTCTTCACTTTCTTAACATAGTTTGTTACTTCATTGAAGCTCCTCCCAACAGAAGTCATATGAACAGATAATACTTGCAACTCAGAATTTAGTCCCCTAATAAATAATCGAATTCTCTCTTCCTTAGTAGTCACCAATTGAGTAGCATATCTAGACAAAACATGAAACTTAGCCTCATAAGCAGCCACAGTCATACCACCTTGCTCCAAAGCCATGAACTCATCCTTCTTGTGATCCCTCAAAGTCCTAGGTACATACTTTTCTAGAAACAGAGCATGAAATTGGGTCAATGTAAGTGGAGGTAAAGTAGAAGATCTGCATTCCATATAAGCTCTCCACCACTACTTAGCCTCACCTTGAAGTTGAAAGGGCACAAACTCAACCACATACTGATGGACAATTCCCAACTTATGAAGCCTCTCATAGCAATCTAAGATGAACTCATAAGCATCCTCATTCTCAGAACCAAGAAACACATGAGGCTTTAGCTTCAAAAACTTAGTCAACATTTCATGCTCGTTACCAGTCATAACAGAACCCAACAAAGGACGGAAGAA
>JAJOOH010027829.1:0-11351 GCA_029582605.1 Solanum gracilifrons
AGAACGTGGCAACCGATCCAAGTTAGTTATGCCGGAACGTGGCAACTGATCCATTCAACACACCACAATCACAATCACAAGTACATCCTAAAGTTCATACATTTACGTCATGATTTCATGGAAATCATCATTCATCTATATCATTTACAACATAAGAGCAAGTGCAGTATCAATACGCAACCACAGTGTACTGGTAGAATCACGCGGCTATCCCACTAAGTCATCACAATAATATAATCATATGCATAGATCAAACATATACAATATTATCAACAATTACTAACTTCACATTCCTCAAGGTACACAATTATGTCATATCATTGGTTCTCTCAAGGAACCCAAACCCAAATAGTTAGCATACCGAAATGTGGTACCCGATCCAATGATTACGTCAGAACGTGGCAACGGATCCTATAATTATACCAGAACGTGGAAACCGATCCAAGTTAGTTATGCCGAAACGTGGCAACCGATCCATTCAACACACCACAATCACAATTACAAGTACATCCTAAAGTTCATACATTTAAGTCATGATTTCATGGAAATCATCATTGATCTATCTCATTTACAACAAGTGTGAGCAATAAGACAACATTCATATACATACATGTATCATAATGAAGCAAGAACAAACATACATCACACAATCATAGAATCACAACCATCACCTACCGGGAAACAAGATTGAAACCCTAAGAAACTTGATCCTTCCCTTTCCATATTCGTCTCACTTGTTCTTGGTCTACAAACAATCAATATAATACGGGAATCAATAAACAATCAATAATTACCCGAATTACTAACAATTCTATGAACCCTAGATCAAACCCATGATCCTAAATATCCCAATTAGGGTTGTTTCCACCATAGAATCTAGATCAAAGCCCTCCCGCATCATTAATTACCCATTCTATTACGTTTTATTGATTCGAGGAGTAAAAAGTTTACCTTTAGACTCATAAATGGTGAAAAACTGTCAAGAAGTCGTATGGGGTCGTTCCTTAGATCTCAAAGTCAAAAAGTGCAGAATAAAGACGTTTAGGAGTTTATTTACGACTTTAAGTCACGTCTGGCCCGCCACAACGGCCACCACCCTGCTATAGCTGCCCCGTTAGAGTGACCAAAATCCCCGCCAAGGCAGGTAGCACGAAACAGTGAGCTATTTTAATAATTCCAAAATCCCCATTTCACAACACACCCCTAACCAACGACTCTCAGAAAATACTATTCATGTTAAGATCAATTTCGAGAGTTCTACTTGCCCGAATTCAATTCCATAAATTCGTACGGATTCTTTAACAAGTTATCTAACTACAAATGTAACCAAAATCATAAAAAAATCACGTGATTGTTACCAGATTTCCCTACACCTTAATGACTCCGATTTCGTCCAAATTTGGACTAGGTTGGGAAAATCCAATTACTACGAAAAAGTTTTCTGGCCCCAAACTTCCCCCCATTGGCATTTCTATAACGATGGGAGCAGGTCGTTACAAAAGATACCAATTTACCCATCACTCGTCCCCGAGTGACAAACTTAGGAAAAATAGGCTAAGAATAGAATGAAGTAGTACCTGAATCGATGAACTATTGGGGATACTTGTCTCGCATGTCCCTCTCAGTCTCCCAAGTAGTTTCCTCAATTGGACGATGCTTCCATTGAACCTTCACGGATCTAATCTCTTTGGTCGTTAATTTGCGTACATCACAATCAAGAATTGCAATCGGTTCCTCCTCATATTGGAGGTCCTTGTCTAACACAATTGAGTCCCACTTAATGATATAATCCCCATCACCATGATACCTCTTCAACGTGGATACATGAAATACTGGATGAACACTTGATGGATAAGGAAGTAAAGCCAATCTATACATTACCGGTCCTACACATTCAAGAACCTCAAAAGGACCGATGTATCGTGGATTTAGTTTTCCCTACTTGCCAAACCTCATCACCGCTTTCATAGGTGATACCTTAAGAAGAACGTTCTCACTGGTTTGAAACGCCATGTTTCTCACCTTATGATCCACATACTTCTTCTGTATACTTTGGGCTACTAGAAGCTTAGTTTGAATACTCTGCACCTTATCTTGAGCATCCTTCACTAAATCGACCGCCAATGGTTTCACATCTCCAGCCTCAACCATCCTATGTGTGATCTACATCCCCTCCCGTAGAGTACCTCAAATGGTGCGATATCAATGATATAGTGATAACTATTATTATAAGAGAATTCACACAAAGGTAAGAATTTATCCCCATGCCCTCCAAAATCAATCACACATGCCATTAACATATCTTCTAACACTTGAATAGTCCTCTCTGACTGCCCGACAGTCTGTGGATGGAAGGGTGTGCTAAAAGTGAGTTGTGTGCACAATTCATCATGTAATTTCCTCCAAAACATGGATGTGAATTCGGTACCATGGTCTGAGATGATAGAGAGGGGCACCCCATGCAACCTCACTATCTCTTTCATATAAACCTTAGCCAAATTTTTAGCATTATAATCTATTCTTACCTGAGTAAATTGAGCGAACTTAGTCAATCTATCAACCACTACCTAATAGAAGCAAACTTCCCCAAGGTCTTGGGAAGGCCAATCACGAAATCCATGGCTATTCTTTCCCACTTCCATTGCGGAATTGGCATTCTTTGAAGCAAATCTGCAGGCCTTTGATGTTCATACTTCACTTGTTGAAAATTTTGACACTTCACCACAAACTCCGCTATGTCCTTCTTCATGCCCGGCCACCACTAAATTCGCTTAAAATCTCGGTACATCTTGGTCACACCCAGATGGATAGATTATTGCGAACCATGAGACTTTGCCAACAATTTATCAATCAAGTCATCCACTCTCGAAACACATAGTCTCCCTCTAAAATTTAGCTCACCATCCGCATCAAGAGTGGTCTCTTGGGCCTTACCATTCACAGTCTTCTTTCTAAGCTCCTCCAAATTTTCATCGTTAAATTGGTTGCCCTTGATCTCTTCTATGAATGTGGCCCTTACTTCAATACTAGCTAACAACCCACCTCTTTCTGAGATGCCCAACTGCATGAACTTAGACTCTAAGGTCTGAATTTCCTTAGCCAAAGGTCGCTTGGTCATACTTAAGCAATCTAAACTACCCATACTCACCGATTTTCGACTCAAAGCGTTTGCCACCACATTAGCCTTGCCCAGATGGTATTGAATGGTCACATCATAATCATTGAGTAGCTCCATCCACCTTCGTTGTCTTAAATTCAGATCCTTTTAAGTGAACACATGTTGCAAACTGCGATGATAAGTAAATACCTCACACTTAACACAATAAAGGTAATGCCGCCATATCTTAAGAGCAAACACTACAGCTGCCAACTCCAAATCATGTGTTGGATAATTCCTCTCATGCACCTTCAATTGACGCGAGGCATAAGCTATAATATTCTTATCCTGCATCAATACAGCACCCAAACCAGAATGTGAAGCATCACAATATATAATAAAAATTTAACCTTCCATCGGTAATGCTAGTATAGATGAGGTGGTTAAGAAAGTCTTGAGCTTTTGAAAGCTTTCCTCACATTTTTCAGTCCATTCAAATGGTATTTCCTTTTTGGTCAAATTAGTCAAGTGAGTGGCAATAGAAGCAAAATCTTCACAAATCAACGATAATAGCTAGCGAGCACCACAAAACTCCTAACTGCCGTTAGAGAGCTAGGCCGACCCAATTCTTAACCGCCTCAATCTTTTGAGGATCTACCATTACCCCTTCTTTTGAAACTACATGTCCCAAAAAACAACCGAAGTCAACCAAAATTCGCACTTAGAAAATTTTGCATACAATATTTGCTTCACAAGAATACCCAAAACAATACGAAGATGGTTGGCATAATCTTCCTCACTTTTTGAATAAAACAGAATATCATCAATAAAGACTATGACAAAAATATCAAGAAATGGCTTGAACAATCCACTCATTAAACTTATGAAAGTTGCAGGCGCCTTGGTCAAACCAAAAGACATAACCAAAAACTCATAGTTCCCATAATGAGTTCTAAATGCCATCTTGGGCACTTCCTCAAGCCTAATTTTCAATTGATGCTAGCCAAACCTTAGATCAATCTTAGAGAAAACTGATGCACCTTGCAATTGGACAAAAAGATCATTTATTTGAGGCAAGGCATATTTATTTCAAATAGTGACCATATTCAATTGCTGGTAATCTATACAGATTCTCATATTATCATCTTTTTTATTAACAAACAAAACTGGAACACCCCATGGGGAAGCACAAGGACGAATAAATCCCTTATCAAGAAGCTCTTCTATTTGAGCCTTAAGCTCTCTCGTAATTCTTCCTAAGCCATGCGATAATGAGGGATGGAAATGAGACGAGTACTAGGCTATAAATCAATGCAAACATCTATATCTCTATCCGGAGGCATACCAGACAAGTCATTAGGAAACAATTCTCTAAATTCAGAAACCAAATGAATAAACTCAATGGATGGAGCCTCAATCTCAACATCCCTAATTTGAGCCATACAACCCAACAACCCCTTCTTTACTAATTTACTAGCCCAAATAGAGGATATACTCTTAGCTTTCTTAGCCCTGTACACCCCTTCCCACTCTAATTTTTCCTTCTCAGAATTTCTAGAGTTACAGACTTAGTGTTTCCATTAAGTACAACCTAGCAGGAGACAACCAAGTTATGCCTAAGATTATGTCCAAGTCAGTCATATCCAAAATCACCAAATCAACCCAAATCTGAAAACCTACAAACAAAATAGGACAAGCACGATAGACATGGGTAACTATGACTGACTCTCTAACTGGGGTAGAAACATGAATAAAGGCATCAACAATATCACAAATCATATC
The DNA here is from genome assembly GCA_029582605.1 of Solanum gracilifrons. Classification (NCBI taxonomy): domain Eukaryota; kingdom Viridiplantae; phylum Streptophyta; class Magnoliopsida; order Solanales; family Solanaceae; genus Solanum; species Solanum gracilifrons. The sequence continues at coordinate 4,880 of JAJOOH010027829.1, forward strand.
AAATTCTGAGGCAAATCTCACGGATACATATGAATAACTAGAACCCAGATCAAATAACACAATATCCATCCGGTCACAGACAAGAATAGTACCTACGATCACCACGTCTGACGCCTCTGCCTCATTCTTGCTCGAAAAAGCATAACATTGAGCCCTATCATCTTGACGAGCCACTTCCCTTCCTGGTTGCACGTTACCCCTACCTCTATTACTATTTCCTCTACCTCCATCTGACGCTTCTTCCTCATTCTTTCTTGGAAAATCAAAACATTGAGCCCTATCATTTTAACGAGCCACTTCCCTGCCTATTTGCACGTTACCCCTACCTCTGTTACCATTTCCTCTGCCTCCATGACCTCATTGATTACCTCTTCACCCACCTTGTGGAAGCCCTCGACCATTATTACTGTTCCCCGCGGGTACCACTACTTTAGAAGGCTGTTGCGCGACATCGAATACACGTGGGTAGGGACAATATCTCCTCATATGCCCAGGTTCTCCACAATTGTAGCAAGTACGATCAAAAGATAGCCTGCTGCCCGTCGAAGGCCCGACTTCCCTGGCTATCCTGAAAACGGTGAGATGGAGTTCCTGAGTAATTACCTGTAGAAGCGGGCAGGCGGACCAAATTGGTTTGGATGCAAGAGTTGGACTTCCTGAACCTTCGGAATAAGAACCTTGAAAATTGCCTGAAATCTTGGCCCATTTTGCCAACGCCTTAGCCTGACTGTCTCGCCTCACCCGCTCCACCTTCTTAACGCAATCTGTTACCTCATTAAAGCTCCTCCCTACAGAAGTCATATGAACATATAATACTTTCAACTCAGAATTTAGTCCCCTAATAAATAAACGGATCCTCTCCTCCTTAATAGTCACCAATTGAGTAGCATATCTAGATAAAGCGTGGAACTTGGCCTCATAAGCAGCCATAGTCATTCCACCTTGCTTCAAAGTGATAAATTTATCTTTCTTACGATCTCTCAAAGTGGTTGGCACATATTTTTCCAATAACAGAGCATGAAACTAGGTCCAAGTAAGTGAAGGTACAGTAGAAGATTTGCATTCAATATAAGCTCTCTACCACTGCTTAGCCTCACCTTGAAGTTGGAAGGACACAAACTCAACCCCATGTTGATGGACAATTCCCAACTTATAAAGCCTCTCATAGCAATCTAAGATGAACTCATAAGAATCCTCACTCTCGATACCAAGAAACACAGGAGGCTTTTGTTTCAAAAACATAGTCAACATTTCATACTCATTACCAGTCATAACAGAACCCAACAAAGGACAGAAGAAAGCATCATTACTTCCTGTTCCACCCATCTTGGGTGCAGTGCTAGAAACATGGGGATTAGCGGGAGACTGAGTTTCTTGAACAGAAGGAAGCACTCCAGGACCAACCAACCCTTTCAAGAACGACATGATCTATTAGGATAACACTAGGTCTATAGGAGGAACATCGGTAGTCTCAGCTTGCACCTCTTTCTCTTGTCCAACCTCCTCAACATTTTCAACCTCAATATCCTCTTCTATCTCTTCATGATGCACATGAGGGTTCTCAATTCGCAGGAGCATTCTCAAAAGGAGCTCCATTTTCAGCAGGCGCTACTTTTCCACGGCCTCTACCTCTAGATCTTCCTCTACCTCTATCTCGACCACGACCTCTCGCTGCATATTCCTCAGCTGGAGCTTTGGCGGGAGCTACGGACCTATCGCCATTGTTGATTTCACGTATCAGGACACTACTTCCAGTTCAAGTGCCAACGATCGTAAGTACTAATATAACCCAACTAGTGAGTTGGGGTCAAGTCCCAAGGGAGTGGTTCATGATTCAAAATCAATAAAAAAATAAAAATATGTTCAAGTCAATCATAGCTATAGACATATACGAAGAAAAATATGATAAATTAAAGGGTGACACAAGTGTCAAGTATAAAAAAGGGGGTTTGTAGTCAACAAGCAACTAAAAACATCAATTAACACAAAAATATGAATATGGAGACGAGATTCATGGGATGTGATAGGACTATGGACTAAGGTAAACAACCATGCAATTGCTATTGATAGTAAATCGTTGTAAATTGGTAACTAAGCTAGACTACAGTGGGGCAAACTTTCTCTCGAACAATTTACCCCGAATAAAATTGGTTTCTCTTAAACACCAATAAGCGGCAATAAAGCACAACCTTCACCTTAGTCCATTCACCCTCTCGAGCTGAATGTGTGGGAGAGGGTTTAGGATTCACTCTTTTGAGCTGAATCCACGACAACCCAATAATCACAGACCATCGATTCAGTAGTTTTGGTTTTAAAACCTCTCTCTCGAGCAAGCCAAAAATGCTAAGTTAAAATTGTATTTGCAACTACAAGCCCATTAAATTCAAACACAACCACTGAACGAAATCACCTTTAAACAACAAATGAACTATCAATTAGCAATACCCAACAGTAAATTCAACCCATATTCACATAATCACACCCCAAGAATTGCGATTTTAGCTAAACATAGTAAAGAGATAGAAATTGGTACCAAAAAGTGTTTCTATCAATTGGGTACGATTAATATCGTCATTACAAACGCCTAAGATGTAGAATCTTCAATACCCACTTCCAATTTCTTAGAAATGGAAATCTTCAAAATCTTTCAATCTAAAGAAAAATGTCTCCAAAGACTAAGCTCTAAACCTGGGAAATTCTAAAATTTCATAAACTTATTGCATACAAAATCTGATACTAAGCTAAAAATTTAAACAAGTATCTATAGTTGTCATAAAGTATGATGCGAAGGTCCACTCGGCGCAGTTAGTTGGGATCGCCGATTCACTCGATGAACCGCCCTTTCGTCTGGTTCTTCGCATTTCTGAATTGGCTTTCAGCTTTTGGTAATAAGGCACTGCATCGCGGAATTGTTCGGCGACTCACCGATTGCTCCATTCTATCGCCGACTTAATTTTCTCCTTCAGGTTTGGCACACTAGAATATTAGGTGAGACCAAGGCTATTTGGCGACTCGCCCAATGGTTTATGTGATCCTCATGCCTTCTTTTCTTCGTTCTTTCAGCTGCCTTGTTCCTTTTTGCTCAATAGTGCATGGTTTGTCCCTAAGTTCAAATACATAAAATTCAAGGATTTATATTAGTTATTGAGACAAAATATGCATTCGAGGACACTAAATCTATTAAAATGACGCCCTAAATGAGTTCAAATCGTGGACTCATCAACACCTCCAACTTAAACTTTTGCTTGTCCTCAAGTAAAACTCAAGTTCAGCAGTTCAAAAAGGATATCTCAAACAGTGCTACACAAGACTCAATCATGAATGCACACAAGAAGACTCAACTTACTTATACAAGGATCAATTGTACACTCAAAGATTCAAGTTGTGACTCACCATTATCAAATAATCTCAAGCTCACATTACTTGCATCAAATGCAAGTTCAAGCTCAACAAAACTGGTTAAATGTCCTCACATAAAGAATGATTCCTTATTCACACACAATGACTCATAATATAAAGCTCAGAAATCAAATACAACACTCACACTCACAAAGAAGAACACATTGTATGATTTCACCTATAGGTTTGCCCGTATTTTCCAACCAACATTTGTTTTAGCTCACTCAAGATGAAAAAGGTCTTTTCAAGGCATGTAACGAGGATGAGTGCAAATGTATGATCATTTAGGCTCAATGGCTATATTCCTCATGAAATGCGGTGTGAACAACACTTCCTTTCCTTTTCTTCATCATTTTTCATTCGTTCTTACAAGTCATCCCATTATTCACTTTCCATGGACAGTTGAAAACCCCATTTTATTTGTATTTTCACATCATTGTTCCACAACTTTTTCTTTCTTTTTCTTTTTCTGTCTTTTCTTCTTTTTCTCTCTTTTTTATATGGTGGGTTCTATTTTTCTCAAAACATGGGGAAAAGGGGACTTCTTTGCATTTTCTTGATTTGGCTTCTCTTTTTACCACATCCTCAACTTAGGATTTTGGCCTAAGTTGGCTATTCAAACAAACCACAAATCATGAGGATTATGGGTAATGGATCAATAAAAGGTCACAATGTTATCAAGTTTCTTCCAAGAAAAGGGTAAGGCTCAAATGGTGCTCAAAAGAGTTGCACACACTCACAAGGTAAGCCACACAAGATGTATAATTTCAAATTAGTTCACACTCTTTAAAGTTGCCTAAGACCATATCAAGAGTTCACATCACTTAGTCACCCAGACCAAAGGGGCAAATTCTAGGTGTCATCGCACATGGTTCACGGTAAGCTCATTACACAAGGCATTGACACCAATATTAAACAAGACTCTACACTTTCTCTAGTGTGAAATGTTCATCACAAGAGACTTAATTCGATACTTGGCTAGTCACAACAAGATGCAAAGAGTTCACATAATGGCAATGCAACTTCATTTGGCCTCATTGTAGCTGCACATTCATTTTTGTTCGATTATGAGCACTATTCAAGTCATCAATATTGATAAAATCGATACTCAAATTTGCACAAGAACAACCATATTCAACACAAACAAGAGGTGGCAATTTTTTTTTGGAAGGGTAAAAAATAATGTACAATTAAAATAAGGAGCCACAAGCTTTAACATCCACAAAAACAGTGTATAACACAAATTTAGCTCAAATCCCAAATATATAAACAAAACTAGAATTACTAATGCCACACAAAAGATGGGCCTCACCCCACCACAAATAAAAATATTTGTCCTCAAATGCAAACAAAAAATTTCCAAAAGTTGAAATAAAAGTAAGATAGAGAGGGAGGTAAAGAGGGGATCCTGTCTAAGTAGTCGCTCCATCTGTCTGGGCATCGGTGTCCGGTGCATCAGTCTGGCCTCGGGCCTCAGTATCTAGGGTCATCTCAGAAGGATGAGCAGCTGTACTAGGGGCAGCCAAGGGAGTATCTGCAAAGAAATACTGCACAGAAGAATCTACCATGGCCTCTCTAGTCTCAGTAAGGCTTCTATATGAACCTTCCTCAGCCACCTCGAACATATCCTCAACAGTTTCCGCCTCAGACTCAGGATCAATTGCTTCCTCAACTCTACCCTCATCTCCGGTGGTAGCCGGAGGTATCTCTGGGATCTCCGCCATCCCGAAGATCATGGACATATCGGTGGACTTCAGCTGATCCAAATTGCTCCGCAACACAACTCACCTCATCTGTTGCACCTTGGTGAAGCTCACACACCGCTATCCTAGCCGCAAGGGCATTAATGGTAGCGCTCAATGATGCCACAACATCAACCAGGGTAGTCTAATCATGCATGGAATGGAGGTCTGTAGTCTGGCAACCTGATGATTAGTAAAATGGGAAAGTTGCCCTATCTAGAGTAATAAAGCCTGGGTGATCAGAGTCCGAGAGACAGCAACAAAAATGTCTATCAGTGGAGGATGTGGGAATCACTTCCACATCCTTCTTTGGATTTCTAGGTATCCGACCCCGTCTGCACAGCTTGGTTATCAATACCAGGAAGGAAAGTGAGGTATGGAGCTGCTTTGCACGCATGAAAATCTCTGAAGCAATAGACTCGTTTTGGGATGGCATGATCGTACTGCTGATGAAACCAAACAAATACCGAGCTGCCACGTTGAGGTCCTTCTTTTCATTAATAGCATCAACCTCAAGCCACTTGGGAGTGTCGTATGAGATCAATGGAGCTAACAACTTCTTCATATTGTCAACCATTTTATTCCTAATCATACTCTGGCAGTCATCATCAATGTCTTCAGGACGATCTAAGATAGTATCAATTACAACATGGTCACACTTGACATTCTTTCTCCAGACGACTGCATAGTCAATCGGCTTGAATCATGCTGTTTGTTTCTTCCACTATGGTATCAAGGTCCCATAAGAAGCATAGAACTCCCGGACCCAATTTGTAATTTATGGGCCACGGGGCTTGGTGAAGATCTGGAAATAATGATACTTGACGCAACTTATAATCTCTGGATACCTATAAATCACTCTATTCGTGGACAAACTCTTCTCCTCAATAATTTTCCTCAGCCCCTCAATCTTTAATCTGTTCATCGACTTGAGAGGTGGACCTTGTACTGGAGGTGCTAGGACTAAAGCCTGCTCTAGAACAAGAGGAGAAGAAGTGGTGGGTGGAGGAGTCATGATCCTAGATGGATCATGCATTTTCTTCGAATGTAGTTTTGTCCTCTGCTCTACTACCATACCATCATCATCAGAAGCTATAGTTTGAGGCTCCTGATGCTCACCTTCACTCTCGAAAGTGGTGAGGTAAGTGTCATAGATGTCATCACTATCGGAGCTTGCCTCCGGTTATGCAGGTGCTTTGCCTTTACCCTAGACTTTCCCACCAGTTGTGGGGAGTTTTTTGGCCTTGCGGATGGATGCAACTGCATTCTCTTTAAGTGCAATCCCTTTTGCTTTCCTTCGAGGTGGCATATTTCTTCCTGCAACTTTAGAT
>JAJOOH010027864.1:0-10061 GCA_029582605.1 Solanum gracilifrons
ATGACCGATTGGTCACCTTCAAGGTTCCAAATGAACATATCATGTCATGGGAAGAGGGAAATTATGTTCTTAAGGGTCATTTTGTATCTTACTTAAATGATAGGAAGATGATCTCAAAAGGTTGAATTTATCATCTTATTTTGATTAGGGACATAGATTTTGAAACCCTTACTCTTCAGTCAGTTTCGATTGTAAATGAGTTTTCAGAAGTGTTTCCTGATGATCTTCCTGGTATTTCTTCCGAAAGGGAAATAGACTTTGGTATTGATTTACTCCTAGATACTCAACCTATCTCTATTCATCCTTACCGAATGGCCCCGGTAGAACATAAGGAGTTAAAGGATCAATTGAAAGATTTGTTGGATATGGGCTTTATTAGACCAAGTATCTCTCTACGGGGTGCTCCAGTGTTGTTTGTTCAAAAGAAGGATGGTTCCCTCTGAATGCACATTTACTATCAACAATTGAATAAGGTTACCATTAGTAATAAGTATCTTACTTCAAGGATTGATGATTTGATGGATCAACTCCAAGGAGCGAGTTACTTCTCTAAGATTGACCTCCAGTCGGGTTATCACCAATTGAGGGTGAAGGAGAGTGACATTCCAAAGATGGATTTTCGAACTCAGTATGATCATCATGAGTTGTTGGTATTGTCTTTTGCTTTGACTAAACCCCTCGGTGGCATACATGAATTTGATGACTAGGGTTTTCAAGCAATATCTTGACATGTTTGTGATTTTTTTTATCAATGATAGTTTAATTTACTCTCGATGTGAGGATGAGCATGTTAAGCATTTGAGTATTGTGTTGATCATTCTCAAGGATCGTAAATTGTATGCTAAGTTTATCAAATGGGAGTTTTGGATGAGGTTTGTTGCTTTCCTTGGCCATATTGTCTCCAGTGAAGATATTTAAGTCTATCCTATGATAAATCTAAGGCGGTTAAGAATTCGCCTAGACCTTTGTCCACTTCAGATATATAGAGTTTCTTGGGTTTTGCCGGTTACTATCGAAGGTTTATGGAAAGATTTTTCTCTATTACCGCACTTTTAACGACCTTGACTCAAAAGAAAGTGAAATTTCCATGGTCGGAAGCTTTTGAGAAAAGTTTTTAAGATTTGAAGGATAGACTCACTTCGGCCCTAATTGATATTACCATAAAGATCCGATGGTTTTGTGGCTTATTGTGATGCTTCATGAATTGGTCTTGGTTTTGTTTTGATGCAAATGAGAAAGTTATTGCTTATGCTTCAAACAAATTGAAGGTGGATGAAAAGAATTATCTGACTCACAATTTGGAATTATCAACAGTAGTGTTTGCTCTAATGATTTGGCGGCATTACCTATATGGTATTCATGTGGATGTGTTTACCAACCACAAGGGTTTGATAAATGTGTTCACTCAAAAGGATTAATCTTCGTCAAAGGAGGTCTTTGAGTTACTGAATAATCACAACATGAGTGTCCTTTAACTTCTGGGTAGGGCGAATGTGGTGGCGGATGATCATAGTTGACTATCGATGGAAAGTATTCCTTATCTTGAGGATGATAAGAATGAGTTAGTTTTTTATGTTCATAGATTATCCAGATTGGGCGTTCGTTTGGTTGATTTTAATGAAGGTGGTGTGGTTGTTCATAATGGTTCGGAATTGTATTTTGTTTCGAATATTAAGGCTAAGAATATCTTGATCCGGTTCTAGTTGAGTTGAATAAGTCGATTTCATAAAAAGCCAGTAAGGTGTTCTCCCAAGAGGAAGATGGTGTCCATCAGTGTAAAGTTTTGTTCTTTTTTTTAAATGTTCATGAATTGAGAAATCAAATCCTGACAGAAGATCACAATTCTCATATTTTATTTACCCGAGAGCTACAAGATGTACCTTGAATTGTGGGAAGTCTATTTGTGGAATGGGATAAGAAGGATATTGCGGAATTCATAGCTAAATGTCCGAATTGTCAACAAATGAAATTTGAGCATCAAGAATTGGGAGGTTTGGCTCAAGACATTAGTATTCCTAATTGGAAGTGGGAAGATTTGAATATTGATTTTATTATGGGTTTACCTCCTACTCACCACATATTTAACTCAATTTGGGTTATTGTGAACCGAATGGTAAAGTTAGCTCACTTTCTTCCCTTAAGACTTAATTTTCGGTGAAAGAGTACACCAAGCTTTATATTCAGGAAATGGTAAGGTTGCGTGGAGTTTCCTTATCTATCATCTCCGATTGTGGCACTTAGCTTGCATCATCAATTTGGAAGTCGTTTCAAAAGGGTCTTGGTACTGTAGTGAAACGTAGCACGAATTTCCACCCTCAAACCAATGGACAAGCCAAGAGTACTATCCAAACTTTATAAGATATGCTAAGAGATTGTGTGCTTGATTTATAGGTTAATTAGGATAAACATTTGCTTGTGATTGAGTTTGCTTATAATAATAACTATAGTTCTAACATTGGTATTGAACCATTTGAGGCTCTTTATGGTAGCAGGTGTAGGTCCCCCTATTGGTTGATTTGAATTTGGTGAGATTTCTTTTATAGGTCCCGAGTTAGTGCATGAGGCTATGGAAAATGTTCGACTTATTTGTGAAAGGTTGAGCTCAAAGTCGACAAAAGTCTTATGCCGATGTTAGAAGAAGAGAGCTTGAGTTTGATGTTAATTATTGGGTCGATTACCCATGAAGGGTTTAATGAGATTCGGAAAGAAGGAAAGCTTAGTCCCCATTACGTGGGCCCATTTCAGATTTTGAGGTGTATTGGAAAAGTTGCTTTTGAATTTGAGTTGCCCAATGATTTGACATCGGTACATCTGGTATTCCATTTATCTGTACTGAAGAAGTTTTCTAGAGATCCGACATCCATTGTACATTTGAAAATTTTAGGAGTGAAAGAAAATCTCTCTTAGGAAGAGATTCCGGTTGTGATTTTAGATTGATAAGTATGGAAGTTGAGAAATAAAGAAGTTGTTTCCGTGAATGTTCTTTGGAGAAATTAATTAGCTGAGGGTGCTACTGGCAGGCCGAAGCCGATATGATATCCTGGTATCCTCATATCTTTCCCTCAACTCCTATTCGAGTTTGTGGTATAAGCTCCTCATAGTTCATTCTTTCAAAATTTATACATATTAGTCATTCTCATGTTTATGTATGCATTCATGATTATGAAAAATTGATTTTGATGTTATGATTTAGCAAGGAGTGATTCTCCATGTTTATGTGCATTTTGGTGAGATTTGCATTCATGTTGGGTTGTCAGTTTCTCTCATACTCTATACATGTTATGTTGAGTTGCATTTTGAGGATGAATGTTCCCAAGGGGGAGATATTGTAACACCTTAGAAACTGGAAAGTCGAGTTGGAAAAAGAGTTGTAGAAAATTTGATGAAGCAGTGGTCTACGAGACATGCCTACTGACCATAGGAATTCCTACGGGCCATACGAAGGAATCATAGATATGGAGTTGAGTGTTTGGAATATCATGTTTCTGAAGTTTGACCTTCGAGTGAACAGGACATGTCCTCGTTTGGACTACGCATCATAGATAGGTTCCGTAGAAGGGTCCCAGACTTGTTGAAATTTTGGACTTGAACTAATTGTGCTCTATGGATGGGGTCTATAGACGGTAGAAAGTTAGAGGGCCGTAGAAAGGTCTTGTGTAAAGTAAGGTGAATTTTGGATTTCTGAAGTTAGTTCTACAATTGACCCGCACGGGTAGTAGGAAGTTCTAGGTACCGTAGGTCCAAACCATAGAAGCCATCCAACTGTTATTTTAAAGGGTATTTGGGTCATTTCCTATGCATTTAATGCCTATACTGTGTCATTTTGACCCTAATTTTACGTCCTATAACTATCCTTTTGTTCTTAAATCAACCCAAAACCCTCTCATTCTCTCAAATTCCCAAATCTCATGCAAGTTCATCCCATCAGAATCCTCTCAAGCTTCAAGGGAGAAATATAGGGTTCAAGCTTCAAGTCTCCTTTTCCCTCCATTACTTTTGGGCTTTGATCATAAAGGTATGTGGAAATTCATCAATAAGTTTCATTAACCATTGAGTTCCAAAGGATCTTAATTCTCCAAATTCAACTTCATCTAAATTGCTTAGGGTTTAATGCAATCTCCATGGGTCTTAGTTTATTTTGTTTTTATTGTTAAATTCCAATCTTCCTATGCATGTTGTGACTAAACTACATGATTTACTACTGATTTATATAAGACCCATGTATTATTCATTATTTGACTATGAGTTTATAAAAATATGAATTTATGATGAAATTTATGAACTTATGAATGATGATTTATGTAAAGAGGTTTCATGATCTAAAGGTTGCTTTTAAGATAGCATCAATATATTATGAATAATGATTTATGTAAAGAGGTTTCATGATCTAAAGGTTGCTTTTAAGATAGCATCAATATATTATGAATGTTTTCTCACATATAAGGAATCATGATTTGGTGAAAGAATTTCTTACACATGAATAACTCATGATTTAAGGATCTACTCTATGATGATTTAAGCTTATTTTGTTGTTGTTGTTGATTGTTATCAAATATGTTATAAGGTTTTTTGTTAACAGAACATATTCACTATAAATAGATAATACAAATTTATGGGTATTTTTAATAGTTTTTAGAACATATGGGTACAAATCATATTTTTTTTAAATAGGCAAATATTCTTGGGAAAACTTGAGGCCAAACACATGGTGTAATTTCACCAAAAACTTAGTTCAAATATGATGCAATTAGGCAATGAAAAATGCTTTAGAATAAAAAATAATGATCAATATAGCATATTAAAAAAAACGAGGAAATTTTTTGAAGTTGGAAGTAGGGAAGACCAATATTATCACACCTGAAGATTTTGGAAGCTTTTTCAAATCTAACTAAATAACAAAAATGATTAATAGAGTGGCCATTGTGTGTCTCCAGTACGTAGTAAATGGAGCACGTGTTATCGACTGAAGAGGGACATAGAATATTTGAAAATATCAAGTAGTACTAGTTCGATGAAGTAGCTAGGTTCAAATACAATAAAACTTGCCTTACTTTTGGTACAACTATTCTAGTGGGTTAACCATACCACTTACATTTTTGTGAGTTGTGATTTTCCTCTTCCCAAAAGTAGATACCTGCATATAAGTACCATAAACATCCTACTCATTTTCATCAACTGTAATACATAGTGATAGTGCACTCAAAGTTCTATTGAATATTTGTTGAGAAGTAATCATTATTAGTAGATTGAGTAATTCATAATAGAAACATAGAAAAATAAATATATTAATATTCATGAATAGTAAAATAAATCAAAACAACGTCAAGCAAGCAAACTCAATAGACATCAACTACAAAAAATAAATTTTGTTTCAATATAAGTAGTCATAGGGCTCTTAAAAAATTATTATGTGAAAGAGAAAACATTTATATAATTCCACCATTCATATGGTTATTTTCTGTATTTCATCCCCTCATCCCTCAAACAGATTGAGAGAAAAAGAAACTAAACAACAATCTGTTATCAATTGTGAGAATTTCACACCAAATTTGTTTTGTGGATTTCAGACAATATTTTCAAACTGAACTATCTAAATTTAGTATTTGAAATCTTCATTATTAATTCTTTATGAATTCTAACTCGTCTAGAGTTATCGGAAGCATCTTAAAAGAATGGCAGAGGAACTCATATATAATAATAACTCCTACTACTTTACCTGAATTCCACAAACTTGTAAACATCATATATAATGTAAAAGTAGAAATATTCCCTAAAATTTGACCTTAAACTGATTCTTCAAATATCAACTTTTTGCTCCAGGCGAGATAATACTTAACAAAAAAGAATAAATTAACTCAAGACCAACCAACCACCACGATTAATTTCTTTTGCATTGCAGAAACTATTTGAAACTATCCTCCCTGCAAAGCATACACTGCTTGTTCCTTTAACATAAGGGTATATTCAAAGGAAACAAAAAGTATGTAAAATTGAGATTTTTCTGTATAATTTTGTAAAGAAATCTGACTTTCTTTCGGTGACATTTTTTCAAACATCTGATGTGCTATAAAAATATAAATATAAAATCATTGTAAATAATAATATATAAATAATGCATGCACTCCGCAAAAACATCAAAATATTTTATATTAGTTCTATTTCCACCTACTAAAATAATCTCACAAAAATATTAAGCAATAATGTCAAAATCCAAAGCTACATGTTGCATTCCTCTGTATAGATACCACAACCACCCAGATGAATATGTTCCATTGTCTTCATGTGTAATTTGAGGTCAAAATAAACCCACCACTAAGATCTTGCTAGAGGATTCACAAATTCATCTATTTCTCTTTCAACTAAAAGATGACTCACATCTACAAACATAGTTACCTGAGTATATAGGGCATACAAAATAATATAAGGTTTTTTGCATTTGATTTTTTTTTTTGCATAATATAGCTTTTCTGTTATGCTTGATTTTCACAAGCTTGCATCCAGTTTTCAGAATTTTTAAAAAAATATATGAGCAAGAATTGGTGAAACACTCACATGCGGTAATTTTGAATTGTCATTTAAAATTTTGAGCCTTCTACAAATATAAAATTAAGAAAACCTCTAACAAAATTGCATGAAAAATGATGTACAAAAAACTAGATATAAATCAATAAAAGAAGTACGAAATTAGCAATACAATATACGATACGGAAATTTCTGCACATTACCATGTCCAATCTTCTCAATATAAAAGACCCAAGAAATTTTAAGAAAAAACTAATGAAAAGAGAAAATGATGGAGAGCTCTCTGATTAACGTCGAAATTCTGAAAAGAAAAACATAAAGTCTCCATATTTTGCTAGTCCTCTTCTTGTAGGAAAAAAATTAGGACTCTATAAATAGAAACTTATTCTATAATAACCTCTGGGTCATTTTTATGTTTATGCCTCCTCTTCATCATTTAGAGCTTTCTTATAGCTACTCTAAGTCATTTATGACTAGCTAGGATTGGCAGTTCCGTCGCCTAGTCGTCACTTGATTTTTATGCTGGTTTTAGTATTTTGGGAGATTTTTAACCTTGAATGATTATTTTCGATCAAAAATTCAAGAAGATGACCTTCGAATCCAATTTTGACAATTCCATCAGCTCCATAAGAGTCATTTTAGTTTGGTTGCAAAGTCGTCTTGACTCTCGAGACTTTTAGTACGAGTCTAAGTGATTAGGCATTTTAACGTTAAAGTTGAGGCCTAATTTTGACTTTATTTAATATTATGTGTAAACGAGCTCATATGAGAATTCCATCATTCAAGTTAGCTCCGATATGTTGAGTTTGCTCTAAAATGACACTTCGATTAAGTCTCGAGACTTATAGGCTAATTTTGAAGCCCTTCATGGATTTTGGCTTATAATGGAAATTGAGTGTGGGACCCACTTTTTGTTGAAATGACCTTAGATGAGAATTTTTATGGTTTCGTTGAGTCAGGATAGCCTTTTTGATGGGATAGCATACTTCATTTGTGCGCACGGGGTACCAGATGAATCTTAAGCACCCCATTCAAGTTTCAAGGCCCTAGCCCTTTGCTGTCAGCTAAGGCCTCATATCCGCACACCTGAACTCGCGGTCGCAAATGGTTGGCCTCATGGGCGTGCGTGTTCATACACGAACTGCCTCGATCATGAGTGGGCGACCAACCTGTCCCTATATTTAATCCCTTGTCGCGACTAGCCTTTGTAGCTTTTAGTATTTTTGTGACTTCTCCTCTGTCCAAACTCTAATTTTTGTGTCTAAACAACCGTTTTGACGTTGTGATCCCATTTTTGATAGTGTGGTAGCATTCAAAGGCTGCCGAAAAAGGGAAAAGGTTCGACCTTTTGATTTGGAGCACGCGCGGTCGGCCTATAGGTAGGCTACAACTTCTGTTCTAATTAGAATGTATGAATTCATGATGATAAGTGTGAATCGGGGGCGGGTACCTAGTTATTCCTTTTTTGTCTTGAAAAAACCATGATTTAGGGTAGATTACTATTGTTCTTAGGGTAGTACAATGCATGAAGAGGATTGTATGTGTGTTGTAGCATGCTATATGATTTACTTGTTTGATTACTTGTTTTTTTAATATGTTTTGGCCTTAGTCTAGGATAGACTAGTGTAGCCTTAGACCCATGCACCTTGTTACTTTCGCATGTCTTCGACGTCGCTCGGACGGACTAGATCCTTGTAGACTGGATGGAAGACTTGGGTATGATAGTATAAGCCTTAGTTTAGAAATCTTGTTGGCCCTTCTGCTTTCTCTCCTTACTTCTGCGACTCTGATGCATTAGCGGAGGTTGTGTTCTTTTTCAGGATTGGAGTACTTCAGGCTTAGAGTCTTTTATAATACCTACTGGAGTGGATATCGATATACGGTGGCTTAAAGCCTATTTGAGATCCTATTCAAAGTTGATAGACCACCAGACATTCTTGCTAGCTGGGTGGTTGACACCCTTATGGGCTGCTTGGATATATGAGATCCTCTATGGAGTTGACACGCCCCCGAGTCACTCTTGCTAGTTAGGTGGCTTACGCCCCTAAGAGTGGACTATATGGCTGGGCGACATGGGTTGATTTTCACTCTTGCTATCTGGATGGGAGTTTACTAGTTCTTTGTTACTTGGGTTGCGAGCCCGGCCAGTGTTCTTGGATTTAGATCTTAATTACTCTTTTTTCTTGTACATTAAGATATTCTATGTATCTATCGGGCTTGTGGGGTTCGTTTGGGTTTTATTTAAACTTGCACATGAGTGTATCTTTTGGGCTTATGGGTTCTAGTTACATTTTGTTTAGTTGTACTTAGATTTACTTTCGGTATGCTCGTGTGCCTTCTTTTCTTATCTGCCTGAACCTCTGTTTGTGCCTAAATTCTATGTTTTCTAATTGTTTTTACTTTCCTTGATCAATCGTCCTAGGATGCCTACTGAGCACTTTGTTTTTGTACTTCTGCTACACTGTGCATATTTTCGAGATGCATGTCCTACTACCAACTACTAGGGGTGATCGTTTGTGCCATATTTTGCAGCTTGTGGATATCAGAGACGAGGGTGAGCACTAGGCATCCTGGATTAGCCTGTCTATTTTTTTTATACATATGTTAGCTTGTCTTTTGCCTTTAAAATGTCTTGTTGTTGTCCACTTTTCGGACTTGTGTGTATCTTGTTAGTCAGTTATGTAATCGTAACTTTCATGAATTGGGAGGGTTTCTTTGTATTTACTTTTTGTTTATTTCCGTTTCTATCTTTTCTTATTGTTAGTATCATTTTTTTAGTTCTACCCTTGTACACATAAATCAGAGGGACCTTAATTTGAGGCAGCGTCGCTGGATTAAGCTTCTGAAGGACTATGATCTATCTATTCTCTACCATCCAAGCAAGGCGAATGTGGTAGCGGATTCCTTGATTTTGAAGGCACTGAGTATGGATAGTTTACTCTTCTTATCTATTATGGAGCGGCCTTTAGCTATGGACATTCAGGCCTTAGCTAATCAAATGGTTCAATTGGATGTTTCAGATTCTAGGCATATTTTAGCTATGTGGGAGTTCAGTCCTCCCTACTTGATCAGATCTATAGACGTCAGTTTGAGGATGAAACCTTTATGGCACTTTGATATTAGGTGTTAAGGGGTAATTCCGGTCAGCTTGACTTGGATTTTGATGAGGTTTTGAGGTTTGTAGGCTGTATCAGCGTTCCGAGAGTTGGGGTTTCATTCAACTACTACCTCAGAAGGCTTATGATTCTAGAGACTCTATCCATCCAGGCACTGCGTAGATGTATCGTGACATGACACAGCATAACTGGTGGGCCAGCGTGAGGACTGATATTGTCGACTATGTGTCTCATTGCCTAAGTTGTTAGCAGCTGAAGGCCGGACATTTGAGACTTGGTGGTGAGTTCCAAATATTACCTATTTCAGAGTGGAAGTGCGAGGTTTTCCTCAGACTTCTAGAGGTATTGACAATATTTCGGTAATTGTAGATCGATTGTGTAACACCCTATATGCTAGAAAGACCAAAATGTAGAAATTCAAAA
>JAJOOH010028024.1:0-18916 GCA_029582605.1 Solanum gracilifrons
ATACACACACACATATATAAAGAGAGAGAGAGAGAGAGAGAGTGAGAGAGAGGAGAAGAAGAAGAAAGGTTGCATAACCACTACACATATATTAAATCGTAAGCGTGTTATTGGTTGTTTAAGATAATATCCTTTCCATCTTACTGTTTAAGATAATATCCTTCTCATATATAATGACTAATTAAAAAACATGTTTTTCCCTCAATTATTACTTAAAATAAACTAGATGCAAAAATTCAGGCTTATTTTTATTTTATTTTAATTTGTACAACATAGATAGAATTAGGAGAATCAACTAAATGTTTAAATAATTTTTATTGTTAATTATTTATATAATATTTTTCAAAGTACTTTTCAATTAATATATGTGGTACATGTGATATTTAGATAGTTCATCAATTTTTAAAATATATTTGCTTAAATATTTAATTGTTAATTATTGTGATTTATGTTGCATATGTGAAATTTAGAGAGTTAATCAATTTTTAATATAATTTTTTTAAACAAAGAAGAAGAAGAAGAGCCCTTTTGTTTCGGAATGGTGATATATATATAGAGAGAGAGGAGAAGAAAGGTTGCATAATCACTATGCAAATATTAAACTGTAAGCATGTTGCTGGTTGTTTAAGATAATATCCTTTCCAGCTTACTGTTTAATCTAATATCCTTCTCATATAGATTAATTAAAAAAACAGATTTTTTCTCAACTATTATTACTTAATAAACTAGATACAAAAGTCCAGGCTTATTATTTTCTTTGTTTTAATTTATGCGAATTATACAAACATGACAAATTATACAAACACAGTGAATTATACAAACTCTAAGTAAGCTCATGTAATTAATACTTATTGTTAGTCATGAGTGATAATTATAACAAACTATAACTATGAGTAGTATAAATTTGCTTAACCACATAATTTCCCCATTTTAAAATATGTTTTCAAGTTGCAATCTGGAAAGTATAAAATAAAATTTGAAGAATATCATTAAGGTAAATTCCTTATACTTACTATCTCCAGACTTTATAAATAGGCAATAGCAATGAAAAACTACAAACCGTCCACATTTAAAAAAGAGGTGGTTCTAACGACGATATATTGAACTTTCAAGTTCTATAAAAGGGTCCTTTTCGCTCGAGTGTAAGAAACACTCCCTCACCCTCATAGTGTAGTGGTCTCTCTCCCTCCCTGGCAGTAAACTTTCTCT
Source organism: Solanum gracilifrons (assembly GCA_029582605.1). Taxonomy (NCBI): domain Eukaryota; kingdom Viridiplantae; phylum Streptophyta; class Magnoliopsida; order Solanales; family Solanaceae; genus Solanum; species Solanum gracilifrons. The sequence goes on from JAJOOH010028024.1 coordinate 1,210, forward strand.
CTTCAATTTCAAGATTTTCCTATGATGCCTTGCGTCTTAGATTCTTTAGGGCTTTATGTTTGACTTCTTGATTGGAATTTAACAATGTTATTGATATTGTTTTACTTGGTTTATTGTGTTCAAGAATTTACAGTCTACCAAGATTCTACGATGTCTTTGTGGGTTTTTAACCAAGATTCTACAATGTCTTTGTGATTTTTTTACCAAGATTCTACAATGTCTGTGGGTTTTTAACCAAGATTCTACAATGTCTTTGTGATTTTTTAACCAAGGTTCTACATGTCTTTTCTGTAGTGAAGAATGCACGGTACCTCTAATTGTCGGATGGATGTTCCGGCCACTACTTTTAGGCTTTTCTCTAGGGTTGTAATTGTTTGGGAAGTCTGCAATGGTGAAGTACTAGATTCACATGAAATAGATTTCTGGGTTATTCAAGTAAGCTTTCTCTTCTTTTTTCTTTTTTTTTGATGGATTTTCGTACTGCTATTTCAAGATTTTCTTATGCCTACTGTATTTTAATTGTGTCTTTAGTTCTTTAGGGCTTTATGTTGGAGAATTTGACTGCTTGATGTTTCTTGATTGGAATTCAAGAATGTAATTGATATCGTTTTGCTTAAGTGGTTTATTATTTTCAGAATTTACAATTTCTATGTGAATTTTTACCAAGATTCTACAATGTCTTTTCTTTAGTGAAGAATGTATGGTACCTATAGTTGTCTGATGGATGTTTTGGTAACTACTTTTAGGCTTTTCTCTAGGGTTGTAACAGTTTGTGGAGTCTTTAATGGTGAAGTACTTGGATCAAATAGATTTCTGGTTCTTTGTTGCTTTTGTTTTTCCTTTAAAATCTACCAAGAGTTGAATGCCTGCTCTGCTATAAGATTGGATGGTACTATTTATTTTTAATAATCAGTGTGTGTGTTGCCTTCGTCTTAAAGTAAGCTTCCTCTCTTCTTCTTCTTTTTTTGATGTATTTCCGTACTGCCATTTCAAGATTATCTTATGATGCCTACTGTATTTAATTGTCTTAGGTTCTTTAAGGTTTTGTGTTCAAGAATTTGACTTCTTGATGTTTCTTGATTGGCATTCAACAATGTAATTGATATTGTTTTGCTTTAGTGGTTTATTATGTTCAAGAATTTATAATGTCAATGCGAAATTTCCACTTTGGTGGTTGCGTTCTTCTTTGGCAATGCCTATGCCTGATTCTAGTGCTAATATGCAAGAGGAGTTTCAGGGGTACTATTTCCAGTGCTTTTACAACCAACCAGTTCGAAGGAAGCAAATGCGCTCCAGGTACTTCTTGTTTTCCTCAAACTCAAACAAGTAAAACATTTGATTTACATACTTAACTTCTTAAGCTGTACTCTGTCCTGATTGATCTTTTTGTTTGCATGATCTGGAAGCCCAAAGAGGGTCTTACATTCTCTGAAAGAGTCTCTACTGAGAAAATCACCTTTGTGCATCCCAGTGTCTCTTTCAAAATGGTTGTTATCGAAAGGTCCATCTTTGATAAACCAATTGACTTAAGAATTTCTGTCTGGTTTCATAGATTTTTTTTAATTTGCATGCAGTGAGGATGACCTGCTTTGCCCACGTGCTTCTCCTTCTCTGTTGCCACTATTGTTCAGTGGGTTAGGGATTCATCTGCGTTCCCTTAACAAATTGAATGCAAGTGATGGTTCATTCAAGCTCTCAGGAAACATCTCAGGTCCTGATGTTTACACAGTGAAGGTATACAGTCCCAAATTGATGGATAAGAGATGTGAAAAGAATCTTAAGAATTATTTGATACCATGAGCAATGCTCTTCTCTAGGGTGGATGGGAATTCGCATAAATGGATTGATGCTGGAAATCGAGGTAAAACGGATGAGCTTATAAGGAAGAAGAAGAGTAGTAGAAATCATTCACCTCCTCCATTTTACCAAGGCAAGAATAAGTTCTTTGCCATGGGTGAGTCTACAAGAAAGGCAGCAGGAAATCACAGTATTAAGACTGTTCATGATGTGCCACTCATGCTTGGTAATTTTTCCTTGAGTGCTTGTTTGTGTTATTAATCATTGATGACAGAAAACATGTGCGACTAATTAATATTCTTTTACGTCGTGCAGAAACTAGAGCAGTAAGTAGACTGCATCATTCTGCGAAGCTATCTGCTGGGAGCTTCCACAGCAGTCATCCCATCAATGTGATCAATCTTCCACCCCAAGTTGTGGTGACGGGTTTTTTTGTGATGAAATTTTATGTTATCCAATTTCTTAGGAGGTTTGTTAGGTCTCTTTATGATATTATCTCAATTAAATATGTCAGTAGCGAAGTAACGAACACGACCTGATGTTTCTCTCTTCAGGCCAAGTATGAAAAGGGAACTTGTTAACATCTGGAATAGCAAATTGCAAGCTCAAGGGGAGTGCACATGTACACGCGATGGGGAGTTAAAAGAAGGTAAACCGTTCCTGCCACTTGTCCCTGACCTGAATAAGAGCTGAATTTTCCTAGTGCATGTTTCAGTTAATTAGCTTCATTTCTTTCACCCACTTTTCAAGATTATCATAGGCTGCATTCTTATTAATCATGAAAGCATTAGAGATTACAACGTCTCTTTCTAAGATTCCTATGCCACATAGTCTGTTATAAATTCCATCTTGCTTATGTTCTGATCTTGTAATAATATTGTCCTGACCTTTCTTTAATTAATTTTTCAGAATTTGCACCAACAAAAACTAAAAATTTCGTAGATTCTGGGATACAATGGAGGGACTTCCGGACATTACAGTTGAGTACCTTAGCTATGTCTTGGATGTTTTTGCTTCTTCTCTATTTTGTTAAGATGACGAACTTTACCTTTTCCTGTTGAGATGCAGAACAGTGCTGGAACAGACAATCTTAATAATTAGTATACTGTACTCAGTGTCACTCCTGGCGTCTTGCATTTTGTTGGCGATTCATTGGTTCCTGATACCATTGATAAAAACTTCCCGGAGGGTGCCAAAGTTCTCCAACAGGTTGATAAGAAGTTTATTCCGATTGTGGCGAGCACAACACCTGATATAACTGATCAGGTCTATTTTGTCCTTTGCATAATTGGCCATTTTTGGTTTCTCATGAATTTCCTTGTAATGCATTTACTTTAAACGATTGTTTTTCTTAGGGATCGTTTGGTTGGACTCATTAGCAAATATAAATCTCAGCATAAACTTCCGCATAAATAGTATAACATTTGTTGGCCACATAAGAAAAAGTAATATCCAAATAACTATGTGCACTCAGTTATCCGCATAAGAAAAAATAAGCTCGACATAACTAATGCAGCATTTGGTTGAGGGTATTTACTGTTCATTATTAATATCCTCATGACTTATGATTTTATGATTTTACTATGTATTTAATGGAGAGATATGGAGTTGTTTTTGAAGGCCCCACTCGCACAACTCTAAAAAAATTTAGTTTAATTATAAGAAGTTGTTGGTTAATGATATTTTGGGAAAAGTTCCTTATTTTGGTCTTTCTCCTCTGTGTCATAGGCAAACTGATGCTTGCAGCCATGCTGGGTTGGAATGCTTTTGAGCTAATCGTGTTTTGGCGTCACAAAATTCAATTTTATTTGTCACTAAATCACCCTTTTGGTGAAATTACACGGCCTTCTACTTTTCTTGTTCTTATAACTCTCTCTGGTAAAACTCAAAAAACAATTTAACATGTTCTCTCTTGAGCTGAAAAACTGTTGCTTGGCGTGGCACCTCATGTGGGTATCTGATATTTAGGAGAAAGTTCCATTTCATGGTACATCTTCTCTGTCTCATAAGGCTAACTGATGCTTGCAGCCATGACAGATTTCAAAGCTTTTCAGTTGATTCGTGTTTTGTCTTGGAAAAGTTCAGTTTCCTTATCCCCCTCACCGAACCACCCTATTCGTGAAATTACACATGACCTTCCTCTTTTCTTGTTCTTATTACTCTCTCTGCTCGGTTTTATAAATCATGAGGATTTGGAGGTATTGTCTTCTGTGGAAGTTCAATAAAACTTGTTGTCTAAAACTGATTAAACTGTTGCTTGGCACGGCACCATGAAATGGAACTTTCTCCAAACTATCATATACCCCTTTTCTTTCCCATCCCTCACCGAACCACCCTTTTTGTGATATTACTCATGCATTCCCTCTTTTCTTATTCTTAGTACTTCCTCAGCTCTGTTTTATACAAAATGAAGAGTTGGAGGTTTTCATCCATCTATGTTCAGTCAAACATGTTTCCTGTCAAGCTAAAGAACTGTTGCTTGCCACGGCACTGGAGATGGGTCTATGAATGTTTGGGAGAAGTTCCATTCTTTTTGTCTTTCTTCTCTGTCTCAAAGGAAAACTGATGCTTGCAGCCATGCTGGGTTTCAAAGCTTTTGAGATAATCATGTTTGAGCGTTGCAAAATTTAACTTTTTTTTTGTTGGTAAATTACCCTTTTGGTGAAATTACAGAGCCTTCTACTTTTCTTGTTCTTATTACTCTCTTTTGTATAACTAAAAAAAAGCAATTTTAACATGTTCTCTCTTGAGCTGAAAAACTGTTGCTTGGCATGGCACCTTGGGTGGGGTATATGAGATTTAGGAGAAAGTTCTATTTTATGGTGCATCTTCTCTGTCTCATAAGGTACTAACTGATGCTTGCAGCTATGACATATTTCAAAGCTTTTGAGCTGATTCGTGTTTTGTCTTGGCAAAGTTCAGTTTCGTTCTCCCCCCCAAACCACCCTTTTCGTGGAAATACACATGACCTTCCTCTTTTTCGTATTTTTATTACTCTCTATGCTCTGTTTATAAACCATGAGGATGTGGAGGTTTTGTCTTGCGTGGAAGTTCAATAAAACTTGTTTTCTCTCAAGATGATTGAACTGTTGCTTGGCACAACACCTCGGGACTCAGGTGGGTCTATGATATTTTGGAATTAAATTTCCATTTCATGGTGTTTCTTCTCCATCTCATCAGGCTAACTAATGCTTGTAGCCACAATGGATTTCAGTGCTGTTGAGCTAATCGTGTTTTGGCTTAGGCAAAGATAAGTTCTCTTTTTTCACCAAACCACCCTTTTGGTGAAATTACAAATGACCTTCCATTTTTCTTATTTTTATTACTCTCTCCAGTATAACTCAAAATGACAATCAAACATGTTCTCTCTTGAGCTAAAAACTGTTGCTTGACATGGCATCTTATGTTCTTCTTTTTATGTTTGTTATTCTTATAAGTTGTGTACTCCTGGTTTAAACTTTAGCCCAGTTTACACCAGGTATCTGTCTCTATAGGCATTGGGACCCACTATGTTAAGGTGAATGACAATGGGAAGTGTTAGCATCTTTGACATTGATCTAATGCATTTTGATGTGCAGAAAGTTCTTTGTAAATATAGTTTTTGTTGATTACTACTGTATGTAAAGATGTTTGGATTATTTATTCTAGCTGAAGTTGAGCTGGAACATACATATTGTTGCTTAGGTATTTCTAGCCCAACTTATGGAAACCGTATATGTGCCTGTTTCTTTCATCTTCTGTTATGCTTCCTTTTTGTCTAGCCATTTTAACTATGGTTTCGTATGCTTCCTTTACACCAGCGACATCAAAATACAGCCATTCAGATGATAAGCATGCTTTCCCAGCAAGCTTTGGTTTTAAAAGAGAGGCTTTGAGCTCTTTCTGACGTTTCTTTGTTGGAAATTGTTACTAAAGCTCATGGGAGGCCAAATGGATATCGTAAGGTTTTGAAGGTAAGGTTCTTTTGAGATTTAGTTGGTAGTATCCATTAGGATAAGTATAAAACTACTAACTTGGTCTTTGTTGACAGCAAGTGTTTTTTCCTTGGAATTGATGATTGTAGACAAAATGTTGGTACACCAGGTAATTCTGTGTATAAACCTACCTGATACAAGAGTTGACTGGTGTTTGCTAATAAGGAAATTTGTTCGAATTTTTCTTCTTACAGTCATTGTTTGTGATATATTTACAACCAACCAGTTCGAAGGAAGCAAATGCACTCCAAGTACTTTTAGTTTTCTCACAACAAATGAAAAATATTGATTTACATACTTTACTTCTAAAGCTGTACTCTGACCTGGTTGATATTTTGGTTTGCATATATAATCTGGAAGGCCAAAGAAGGTCAGTCATTCTCTGAAAGAGTCTCTGCTAAGAATCGCCCTTGTGCATCCCAGTGTCTCCAAAATTGTTGATATAGAAAGGCCTGGTCTGTCTTTGTTACACTAGCTAACTTAAGGATATTTTATATCTGGTTTCTTAGATTTTGTTCATTGCAAGCAGTGAGGATGACGTTCTTTGCACGCATTCTTCTTCTTCTCTGTTGCCGCTACTGTCCAGTGAGTTTGGGATTTATCAAAGGTCTGGTCCGTCTTTGTTACACTAGCTAACTTAAGGATATTTTCTGTCTGATTTCTTAGATTTTGTTCATTGCATGTAGTGAGGTTGACCTGCTTTGCACACGTGCTTCTCCTTCTCCGTTGCCACTATTGTCCGGTGGGTTGGGATTCAGTAAAGGTCTGGTCCGTCTTTGTTAAACTAGCTAACTTAAGGATATTTTCTGTCTGGTTTCTTAGATTTTGTTCATTGCATGTAGTGAGGTTGACCTGTTTTGCACACGTGCTTCTCCTTCTCCATTGCCACTATTGTCCAGTGGGTTTGGGAGTCATCTGAGTTCCCTTAACAAATTGAATGCAAGGGATGGTTCATTCAAGCTCTCAGGATACATTTCATGTCCCGATGTTTACACAATGAAGGTATACAGGCCCAAATTGATGGATAAGAGATGTGATAAGTCATCTTTTCTATTCTCTGTTTCCTAACAACCACTGTTTAATTTGCAGGTCCTTCAATGTTTATGTATCCACTTATTTCAGTATATTTTCCTGACAAAAGAAAAATGGAAAACTAATTATTGGTTAATGTTTTCTATATTGGATGCTTGTTGTTAATGATGTTTTTGTTTTCCTTGACCTTTGTAATGCAGATATCAATTCAAGATTTGTTTCCAAAGGACCAATACATAAATTACTTAATAATATAGCTATGAGTTTAGACAGTGCTTTTGACATTTTGAAGCAAAGTAGATCTCAGATATATCCACTGTATCTGTTGAACCTAAACTTTCCTAGATCTTTTATATGATTTGACTTTGGAGCCTTCAAAGACCTCTGTGGAATTTAAGGTGAGATTTTTTGTTGGGATTTATGATTTAATTTGTTTTGGGGTTGGGAAAAGAATGTGAGGCTTTGGATTTATTTTATAGAATTTTTTTCTTAATTTAAAAGTGGGCATGAGCTCATTTATTAAATTAAAAGGAACCAACAATATTTACAATGACCAGGCCCAACTGAAACCCGGTCCAACAAATAACTAAAGCAAAAACAAAAGTAAAACTAAAAATAGAAACAAACAGGAAATCAAGTCTCAGACAAACAATCTGAGACCTGATGCTTGTTGAAGCAGCTCAATCCTTCTCTCTTCATCTTCTTTGAAGGCTGCGAGTTAGAGAGTTTTTCCCCATGGATGAGATTCAGGTAAGCTCAAGTATAAACCTCTTCTGCTACAACAACCTCTCCATGAAATGCTAAATCAAGCAACCAGTGGCGGATTCAGAATTTTTTGGTTATGGGTGCTTAACTATTTATAGTTTGAAATTGCTATTAAAACTGGGTGCTCAATATACATATTTGTACATATTACTATATTTCCTATATAAATAATTGTGATGCCTCCAAAATGTAATGGGTGCTCAAGCACCCATAAGTTTGAATGTAGATCCGCCATTGCAAGCAACACCAAGCTTAGCCGAATTTCAGAACCATTGAACTGGCGCAGTGGCGCATATCCCTTGTTGAATCATCGAGGTAAGTAGATCAGAACTGAAATGACCTGCTGTGAAGACTTCTTATCTAGAAATAATCAATTCCTGCTTTCTACAGTCAGACATTATGATAATTAAATCAAAATTGAGGCTCGATCAACCTAGCTAAGATTAGTAAGTGTTTTTTTTTTTGTGAGAATTGGTTTGAGTTGTTTTCTGTAAAATAAATTTCAGAACACTTAAATCATTTTTTGAAACTTCAATATGGGTGAAATTAATAGGTTAAAAGTGGCTAAACATCATTATTTATTACAAATCATATAGGATTTCGAAGTATTAAAAAGGACCCCCTGACCGACAAGGTCCTTGCATTACAGCTGTTCCCGCAGAACAAAAAAATCTCCCTATTCTTATGGGAGAACAATGCAAAACCATGTTTTCTAGCTTCTTTTGGTTGCAAAACCAAATAGGCCAATGTTAAGAAGGACATGTCATACATATTTGTTTTAGTGATTGGAGTACTGTATTTCGTATTACAATGTGTTTGCTGTTTTCCAGGACTGACAATTCTTCCAGTTTGAACTTAGTCTCCTGGTTTTTGCTTACCCGATCATTACTGCTTCCGTTTAAATGGATTTTGCAATTTCCCTCAAAATGTATGTCAATTTTCATAGATCTAGATATTTGCTACATCAATCTTCTTGGAGCCTTGCTATCTTTTGGAGATGGTGACATCCAGCTATATATTGATTTGTTGATTTCTGGCCCAAGAATTTTTTTTGAAATGATATGGTTCTTTTTTGTTTCTCTCTTAGTTTTCGACTGCAGACGATGGACTAGATCAAACTTGAGAACTGTTGTACTTTTTAGGATTACATTGTCTGATTCTGTAGACATTTTTCTATGAACTGGATAGGAAGCTATTGACTTCTATGCCATGTTATTTTTTAGATATGCTGGTTATACCAGCTCAGGATTTCTACGTTGTATACCATATTTAGGTTAACAGAGGTGTGGTTTGACTTATCACCACAAAAAGAAAGGAAAAAGAGGGGAGAGGGGGAAGAGGCGAAGTGTGGTTCTTGTTTGTCTATTAGAACGTGTCACTTGTTCATTTTTGTTCCATGTTAGATGTGCAATCTAATTGCCTGAAATGATGTGTAGCATTTTACTCCCTTTGTTGGCACCATTGATACTGATTGTGTTAATTTCATAAAGCTATTTTGATGTGTTTTACAAGAATCTCAGCTTCGGGTCCATACTTCTCCACAAGCCCTACTCTCAGAGAAAAATGGCCACATCCAATAAATGACATCTTTCCAGCCAACCTACTATCAGCAAGTATGCAAAAGCCACTCAGCTTCAGATCCATACTCCTCCACAAGCCCTACTCTCAGAGAAAAATGGCTGATGCAATTGCTGTCTTTAGTCAACAAAGTAAATGAGACTAAAGTGCAGGGGGAGGGACTTATATAACATTTACAACCTTACAGGGTTGAAATGAGACCAATCAGCAGGTATTAGTACTGCAGAAGCTTATAGCATGGGCACGATATGAAATGTAGTAAGGAGATTTTAGTAGAATCACAACCATAAGTCTTATGTATTAACTCACTTCAGTAAAATAATATACCGAGTGGCTACAGAATACATCAAGTACCTTGTCAGTGGTAGCTATCTGGAGATGTTTATATAAAATCTGAATGCTTTTTTCCCAAATTCTCGTTCAAATGATGAAAGGAGCACTATATTGCATGAGAAGAAGAGCTAAAAGTCAGAAAAATATGCAGCACAGCTTCTGCATAAATGCTCAACCTAAGCTTCCAGACGAGAAATTTCAAATGCCCAAGATGCTTCAGAATGAACAGATGAAAGATGAGCAAATTTTAAGTTTAAATGCTTGGATCCCCTCCATATTCCTAAAACAGTACGTAACAAGTTAGAAAGAAAGTAAGTACATGCCCGAAACAAGAAGTTCATGGAGAAATGTTCATCAAGTTCATTGTCATATGAAGCAAGTCCATGGTATATCAATTAACAAGGAGCCATGAATTGTTATAACTTGTAAGTTGTACTACATATTTGAAGAACAAAGGTGAAGACGATAAAATTGTTACCAAAAGAAGGGAATTAACAAAGTATCTATTGATACCTATAGGGAACAACATTAGGAGCAACCACAAAATGCTAAAAAAACTCTCACAGCAAGTAAATACACAGTTCTATTTATTCATTTTTACAAAATTTCACTCAGATTGTAAACCATTTAAATCTGTTCCACTTTGTTCCATTTTTCATCCCACTTATCACCATAGGCACACATCTAGTTGACCACTTCCCATGCATATAATTGAAAGCAATTCCCCCCTCTCCCCCCCTCCCAATCCATCTCCAAACTGTCTACCCTTGTAAGTATAATAGAATCTTCAACCTCATGGTTGATGAAAGGAAGTCTCCTCTCCTAAAACCAAAAATTGAAAGGACATAGAACAATTCAATGCCCATTGAATTTACCAGAGCAAAAGAATTAATAGAAATCTCCAAGGATATCCTCAATAATCAACGTACATTCATACCTATGTTTCTGGGTAATTTCCCTTTTGTGAGCAGAAAAAGATAACTCTGTCTTACCTGATAATCATTAAAGTATCAATAAGAACTTGTCTACATACTGAAACTGGTTTCCATATTTGTGTGGAAGTAGTAATTGAAGATAAAAGTTGTACTTGTATACAAGGCATAGGTTGCGTAACATGGAGCACTTGAGTCGTGGAGAAAAAATGATTTATAGATACTCACAGACATGATTTATAGAAGATAAAAGTTGTACTTGTATTTGGAGGAAAGGCATGATTTTTGTCTTGAAGAAGTGAAGAACGGGTTTCTCTTTCCATTGAGCCAGGGAGACAATCCAAATCAGACAGACAAAGAAATTCACCATTTCGTCATTAATAAGCTTCAAACATACTCACAAGACCAATAATGCACTACTTAGAACAAGTTTGACATATGAACTGAAAACATTGGAACTCACAAGTGCAAAGTGTCTCAGAAACCATGTGTTACATTTCCTCTCAGCAGTAGAGCAGTTTATTACCAAATTCTATATCAATTATGCAAGAGAGTCATAATCAATTTAATACAATGGTAAAAAATATTGAATTTGCATAAATAAATAACCAAAAACATTACTAAACAGAAAAAAAAAGAAGAAAAAAGCAGAACAGAGACAAAATACAGAGAAAAACATTACAAAGCAAAAAAAGTTTGCACAACAGAGACTCTGAAAGCTCTTTTGTTACTATAATACCAAAATATCAAGTTGGTGCACTCGTCTTTATCTTTATTTTGATACTTATGGGCCTCTTGAATTCTCTTTTTCCCTATTTCTTTCTACAATTTGTGGAATATGGCATTTATTACATGTTAGAACAGAAAAAGAAATTAGAAAACATATTTTTCTTTTTTTTGCAGAATAGAGAAAAAAACAGAGCAAACTAAAGAAAATAATAGCAGCAAGTTGAAGAACTGAAAAAAAAATAGAGAAGAGAAAAAAGAGTAACCCAGCACCAGCACTGCAGTTGAGTAGCAGCAGAGAAAATAGAGATAAGAAGAAGAGGAGAAGATAGAAAAAAAGATGAGAAGAGAAGAACTCACCTTGAAGAGAAGTCATAGGCTCCTAGCAGTCGAACTCTAAGCAGATGTTTAGGAAGAGAAAACGCATGAGTATGCTTTTACAAAATTTTAATATAAAACCAGTCGCAGCAGTCGAACTCGCTAATCCACCCCTTCGGTTCCTTTCTCTCTTCTCGCTTCAGTCATTGAAGTGCACACTTTTTCTTCTATGCCTCGCTTCGGGGAAGAAAAGCGATAGAGGTGAGCTCCACCTTGTCCAACATTCCGCCCATTCAACAAAGTTGGTCAAACTCTATAGAACTTGCCTTTAAGTTTTGGTGACACCTTCCCTTAATAACACAAGACTTCAGAAGTGAACCTCTATTTCATCCACTTTGCAACAATACGATGTGTGATATCATTCCCCTTTCTTTAGATAATAGACCCAAGATACTTAGTACTTCCTCTCTTTTGGATGTCCTGGTATCAAGCCTCACTTCGATGTGAGTCTCATGGTTACGTCAGTGAACTTGCACTCAAAGTATTATGTCTTGATCATGCTCAACCTCATGCTCAACCTGAACCCTTTAAACGCTGCGAGTCTCGTCAATTAGAATTATGTCCTCCATAAATAACATATACCATGGCACATCACCTTAGTACCGTGTCAATTCATCAATCACCAAAGCAAATAAAAACAAGCTAAAAGTTGATCCCTCGTGCAACCCCATCACAATCGGGAGGTGCTTTGAGTCTCCTCTCACCGTCCTTATCCTGATCTTGGTTCCAACATAAATGTCCTTGATCATATGCCACAGGTAAGCCTCTAGCGTCCAAGCACCTCCATAAGACCGTTTTGGGACTTTGTCGTATGCATTTTCTAGGTAAATGAACACCAAGTGCAAGTCCTCTTCCACTCTCTATACAACTCCACTAGTCTCCTTAAAAGATGAATGACTTTTGTAGTCGAGCGCCCTAACATGAATCCATATTGATTCTCGAAAATAGACATACCCCTTCTTACCTTCATCTTTACCACCCTATCCCAAACTTTCATAATGTAACTTAGCAGCTTGATATCCCTATAGTTGTTGCAATTAAGAAATGTCACCTTTGTTTGTACAATTTCTTCCCTGTTTCCCCCCTAATTTACATACAAGCATTCAAAAATTGTAGTGATATTCTATATATCATGTAATATGCATGTGTAATACATTTTTTTTTATGACAAGGGAAACCCACAGTCGCTAGCCTTTGGGTGCGCACAGGGTAAAAGCCCCCGCTTCTATGCATGTGTAATACATTAGTAATCTTAAATAGGAAATAAATATTTTTACATCACCAAGCATGATGAGATGATCTTAAATGAAGCAAGATAAGGAAGATTCATAGTCGTCCCAACTTGCTTAAAGTGAGGCACAAATAGTGGTTGTTATTTGGAAGTCAGTAAGCATGACATAAAGAAAAACCCATAAGGCTAACACACAAAATTTTGTCAATGGGGGACATAAATGATCAAGCATGGTAAGACTGAAAAAGCATGACATAAAGAAAAATCCATATGGATAGACACTAAATTCTGTCAATGGTAGCATATAAATGCACAAGCATGGTAAGATGGAAAAAATAAGTGTCGTTGCTGCATCTCAGTAGCAGGGAAACTCTCACCTAAAAAAGGAAACATTCATAACCGAGTCGATTAAAAAAAAAAACGGTTGCTAAGACCATAATAGGATATCTGCATTTCAAGAACAAGGAAATCTTTTTAAGATGAGTCAATATCATCTTACCAAAAAATTATGAGTCTAGTTTTCACGACTAATGTTGAGATAAGGACCTCTTGAATTGACATTAAAACTGACTAGAAAAAACATGAGAACATTCAGGATTTGGCAGCTCACTAAGGTGTGTTCAAACAGTCAATTGGGAAGTTTTTGGAAACTGATTTACTTTTCATTTCTTTCTGGAAAAGAAGGTTATGAAACAGTAAATTCATTTACAAGAAGAGGGTCAAAGTGAAAATATTTAGAATTTGGGGGCTAATGTAGAAGTTGGTTCAATTTTGGTTTGAGTAACAGAAAACTGACAAAAGTTTTTTTTTTGATTTGCTTTCTTTTGAAAATGTTTGTTTGTTCTTCTAGAATTTTTTTTTGTCCTAATAATCAAACAAACGTGGTTTGTTCTTTTTAAAATCCTTTTTTACTAGGGCAACATTGCCTTAAGATGCTTGAGCTTTTGCAAACCGCACAGTACTGTGGTTTACGGGTGCACCAGAATATCAGAATCAAGGAGCCAAAGGCTTAAGGAAAATTTCCAAGGAAATTGCCAGCTCTATGTTAATACCTGTATCTTCTTAATTTGATTCACAAGTTGAGGCATACTAACCAAATAAGAAATTTATCCAATTATCAGTCACGGAGCCACCTGTATGGAGTTCAACTCTCACCTGCAGAGTATTAATCAGACCATCTTATATTTCGGCAAAACGGTCGATTTGATTATTGTACTAGTGCAAGGGGAAATGGATGTAAAAAGGCATTATTGGAAAGAAATTGAATGTAGTCATTCTTTTCTGGATGTAAAAAAGCATTATTGGAAAGAAGTTGAAGTTAATGACAAATCTTTCATAATTCAACTATTTCCATAAAAGGACCAGCTGTAGTCTACCAAATTCTTATCTATCTATGTATACTGTGACCCATCACCTCACTCAGACATTTTAGATTTTGAGAGCAAATCGAACTCTAACGGTTATCAGCAGCAAATTCAACCTGATTTGAACTGAATCATTCATAATCAGATCTTATGGATAGACAAGGTCCATGTCTCAATTGTGGCATAAGGCGTAAGTTCTATTCACCACCTATATCCCATCTTTTATGTTTATCAATAATCTCATACTTTACAGGATACTTGATTCAGTTATGCGTAAGATTTATGTGCCTGATGTTCAGCAAATAAATTTTGAAGACTCACATGCATAAACAATAAATACCCAAATTTCCATAAAATGGTGCATCTGTTAAAAAATAAAACATAGAGTACTTTAATTTTCTCATCTCTCGAGCCAAATGTTAATTAGTTTTCAGTACATCAATTTACCCACCCTACTCCAATATGATGTGCGACATCATAAATTATTCAGTCTCCTATAATTATGGACCCAAGATACTTGAAGTTTCCTCTCTAGGTCTTGGATAATTATGGACCCAAGATACTCCAATATGATGTGCGACATCATAAATCATTCTTTTTTGGATCTGCTCTCAGTAATGTAATTTGAGGGCCTTCCTTGAATTTTTCAATACTAAATCTGATTCCACAATTGCAGGCAATTATTGCAATATACACTTAGTTTCCCATACTCTTCACTTTTGATGCCGCACCCTTTCGGATTCTCCAAAAATACACTACTTTTTGCGAATCCAACACGCACCCGTTGACGTTTTTGAAGAGTCCGAGTAACGTAGACTATATGTCCTTATTATTTGACAACTCTTTTATTTGCTCACTCTTAGATATTTGAATTATCATCTTGAAACTATTTAACACTTCCTTGACTTAAGATTCGTTGCTTAATAAGTCTTGACTACTAGATTAAAGGCCAAAAATTAGGAAGATTCACCAAATCCAGCTTTCACCCCACCCACACCAAGCCTCAAATCCCCACCCCCCTTTTCATTTGATAGAGAATCTAAGACTTCCCTCATTGGAGTTAATAGTGTAAATAGTTCACAAATTACTGTAATCAAATTTGATGAGCTGTCATAAGGGGAAAAAGAAAAATTCAGAATAGATAAAAGTTAATGAAAAATCTATCATAATTAATATATTTCCATATAAAGGACCAGCTATAGTCTACCAAATTCTTATCTGTCTATATATATGCTGACCCGTCACCTCACTCAGGCATTTTAAATTTTGAGAGCAAATCGAACTCTAAAAGTTAGCAGCAGCAAATTCAACCTGATTTGAACTGAATCATTCGTGATCAGATCTTATGGGTAGACAAGGTCCATGTCTCCATTGTGGCATCAAGCGTAAGTTCTATCCACCTCTGTCTCAAGTGCTACGTCATTGAAGTTACACGCGAAATACTTTATTTTAGTTTTGCTTAACCTGGAAACTTTAGACACTGAGATCTGTTTCAAAACTTATAATTTTTCGTTAACTCCACCCCGAGTCTTGTTATTGTATACTATTTCATCTGTAAATGGCATAAACAACAATACCTTCCATTGAATATATCCTGTCAATTCATCCATCACTAAGACAAAAAGAAACAGGCTAAGGGTCGATCCCTAGTGCAACCCCATCATGACTGAAAAGTGTTCCAAGCCTCCTCCCAATAATATTATGTGTTGGCACCCATTCTATAAAAAGGCTAAATGAAGCACTTGGTTAAATGTTTAGTTATTTCCATAGAGGACTTGTAATCACTTCCTACTCAATACATTGTTTCCTTCTTTTTTTAGTGGTGCACCCATGTTCTAGAAATCTTAGATTCGTCTGTCTAAATCTGATTTTTTCTTAACAGATTGTGCAGCCCCATATTGTTGCTTGCTTGTTAACTGATTTCCTTAATCTGATATTAGGTTCGTGAATTTATTGCTGCGCCCTTATAAATACTACTGCATTTTTTGGTTCCTACTTTGAACAATATCTTTTCTATAGTTTATTACTTCTATTTATTTTCGTCATTGTATTGTGTGGCTGTCAATGTTAAGATTTAGGTATTTGTCGTTATGGGTTGCCCATTTTTTGTTGTTTATTGCACACTTGATTATTCTATAACTGGCATTAGTGGCTTCAGGTTCAGGGTTTGATGTAGTTTATGGTCATGTACTTGATTGGCAGTGGGAGCGGAGGGCAGGGGTGGTAAGGGTACCAAGGGAGATCCTAGGTTGAGAGTTGGGTCTTCAAACATAGGGACATTGACGAGTAAGTCGATAGAGTTAGTAAAGATTCTTATGAAGAGGAAGATCAATATAGCTTGTGTTCAAGAAACCAAATGGGTAGGAATAAAGGCTAGGGTTGTAGATGGATTTAAGTTATGGTACTCAAGAAGATTGACGAGTAGAAATAGAGTAGGCATTTAGTAGAGAAGGAACTCAAGGAGCAAGCGGTAGAGATTAAGAGGGTGAATGATAAGTTAATGTTCATTAAGCTAGTTTTGGGAGGGCTAACTATTAACTTAATTAGTGCATAAGTGCAGCAAACGGGTTTGGACGAGGAGGTCAAAAAAACCTTCTTTGTTCTGGGAGGAGTTGGACGAGGTTGTGAGAGTTATCCCGTGTACTAAGAAACTAATTTTATGAGGGGATTTTAATAGTCACATTGGGACCACTTCGAGAGGATATGATGATGTACAAGGCACTTTCGGCTTTGGGGATAGAAATGAAGGAGTTTTGCTTTTAAACTTCGCGTAAGCTATCGAGTTGATAATAGCTAATTACAGTTTCTAGAAGAGGGAGGAGCACTTGGTGACCTTTTGTAGGGTGGTGGCTAAGACTCAGATAGAGGTTTATGAAAGGACTGGATCAGGAGAGGGGATCTTACAACCCAACATAATCTCGTGGTTATGGGTTTAGAAATCAAAAGGATGAAGAAGAAGAGGACCAAATGGGAGTAGTGAGGACACAAATAGTATATGCCCACCAAGGATTTAATGGGAGGCTTGATTGAATCCAACACTTAGGAAATTGGAGAGAAGTTAGTGGCTATGAGGATTTCAGGGAGTAGTGAGGACACAAATAGTGTATGGGCTAGGACAACAGACTACATCAGAGAAGCAACAAGAGAGGTGCTGGGGGTCTCGAGGGGTTACCCAAAGAGGCACAAAAGGGATTGGTGGTGGTATGAAGAGGTCCAAGGAACAATGAAATCCAAGAAGGTAGCTTACAAGACCTTAGTTAAAGCTTAGGCGAGGAGGAATAGTTAGAGGTTTAAGACGACGAAGAAGGAAATCGAGCTAGTGGGGACGCAGTTAATATGTGGGCTAAAACAATTGACTGCATCAAGAAAGCAACAAGAGATGTGTTAGGGATCTTGAGGGGTTACCCAGGTGGAGCAGTCCAGGGATAATAAGAAAGACTGACACATGGTGTTCTGGGGGAAAGCTTACATGGTCTCCGGTGGTCAGGGCAGTGGCGTGCAGATCCACCACTGAGGGGGGGGGGGGGTTACTGTTGAGCGCTAGAGAAAGAGATAGTCTCTGTTTAATATTATACCGTAATTACTGTCGGTTTAGAT